>CAKNXH010062372.1:1669-38782 GCA_932178445.1 Andricus quercusramuli
CCTTTCTCGGTAGAAAATTAAACTTTTTAATTGAAAATCCATTTTTTGCTGTTGAAAATTCAATTATTAAGTAAAAAAATTAATTTAATTTTCATAAAATTCAACAATTTCATGAGAAAGTCATTTTTTGGTTTAATATTCAACTATTTTGTTGAAAATTTGCCTTTTTTGGTATAAAATTATTCTTGTTGGTTGAAAATTCATGTTCATGGTTGAAAATTCAATTATTTGGTAAAAAATGTGGATCTCCTTGTTAGAAAATTCAATAATTTTGTGAAAAAGTTATTTTTTGATTAAATATTTAACTTTTTTTGTTGAAAATTCGTCTTTTTGGTAAAAAATTGATCTACTTATTTAAAAATTCATTTTTTTAAGGGTTGAAAATTGAGCTGTTTGGTTAAAAATTGAATTTCTTTGTAGAAAACTCAACAATTTTGTTTGAAAGTAATTTTTTTGTTTGAAGATTCTTCATTTTAGTTGAAGACTCATTCTGTTGCTCAGAAATTTGACTTATTTGTTAAAAAAATCTTTTTTTTTTGGTTGAAAGTGGATTTGTTCTTTTCTGGCTGAAAATTGATTTTTCCAAATTGAAAATTGAAGTATTCCATTTTTTGTTGGAAAATCGTCGTTTTTAGTTGAAAATTCAAAACTGTTTGGTTGAAAATTACTTTTTTGCTTCATGCTTTCTGTTTGCAAATTCAACTGTTTTGTGGAGTATTCGGCTTTTTGGATTATTATTCCAGGGTTTTATTGAAAATGTATCTTTCTTTGTTGAAACTTTTATTATCTGAATCGAAAATTTAACCATTCGGTTGAAAAAGAAGTTTTTTGTAAAAAAATCATATTTTCGGATAGAAAATCTAGCTATTCTGTAGAGAACTCGCCTTTTTGGTTTGAAAAATTAATTTTTTTGTTGGATGAGCATTCATCCATTTTTTTCAAAATTCACCTGTTTTGTTGAAAATTCGGCTTTTTAGGTATTTAAATTTGTCCCTCTCGATTAAAAATTCAACTTTTTGGCTTGAAAATTCAAATATTTGTTTCATTTGTTTGTGGTTGAATTTTAATTCTTTTCTTTGAAAATTCGGCAATTTGGTTGAAAGTTCATCTTTTCAGATTGATCATGAAAAATAATCCTTATTCCTCTGATTTGAGAGCATTTTTGGCTGTGAAGTCAGATAAAGTCTTAACGTTTATAAAATAAAATCAAAGCAAATTTTCTGACTTTTTGTGACGTCACCTTGCAGGGTACTGTGGGGTTCCAACTTTGTGTTATGGTCTGTGACGAAGAAAGAGAGGGGCGAAAAAAGTTTTCAAAAATAGCACCACGTAGTTTCTGAATGGCCTCAAAGAGCGAGTTTAAAAAGTTTCTTTCTCATTTTTTTAAAGTTTCATGTCCCTGGAAGAATGATACTAGTTTTTATTCCAATTGACCATAATATATGATCAATCTCAGCTTGTTTTCGTTCCCACAATTTCTCTCTGAAGGATATAATTTTTTAAATTTATTTAAAGTAACTTGTAGAGGTAATATAGTGAATTAATGGGACACTAAATTAATCGTGAGAGTCGACACTTGAAGAATCGAATCAGTCTATCAGGATGTTGTGTATCCTTCAGTGGATCCTTTACGTTCTGTCTTCATATCATTTACGATCTTGCTTTTTATGATATTTTTTACGATCGTTAGTTTCTCTTATGGCTCTTAGCTCTCCCTTGAATGCTCATAAGGTTATGATGCGAAACCGCTATAACAACCTGTTGATGCGGGGAATCTCCGCTTCCGAAATTTCCACAACGTACTTAAGATGTTGGGGCATGGAGGCATTCATGTGCACATAACTCGAGTGCACTCTCCATGAAATATCAAAGACGCGTGAAGTTTTTGGATAAGGGCTGTGAAGTGGATAATCAGAGCCACCAGGAATTTCTTCTTTATTGAACATTTTTTTCTTTTTCCTTCAAGTATGAACGTGATTTTCATTTTGAACGCACATGGACCTGAGGCCACTGAGGTCACTTTTTGCTCAAATGAGGGATAAACAAGAGCAAGTTTGTTTGTGTGAGACATCTTGCCTTTTGAATATCTTGAAACAAAATTGGAACATAAAATAATGTATAAAATTCCTGAAAATGAAAACAAGAATCCAACGACCAAATTTTGGCACCATAAAATGCGCCTATTATAATTAAAAAAAAAAAAAACTTCTCGCTGAGAAAAAAAAATCGTGACAAAAAGAAACTAGCTGTGAATTCGATCTCGAATGTTTCTACTTTTTTTGTATTTATAATTATATGGTGCTCATTTCATGAGCACTTTGCTTTCCGTTAGCAAATGTATTTGCCTCCTTATAGAGGAAACATTAGTTATTTTTTCCATTAATAGACAAACCAAAGTCTTCATTTTGCTCAATTTAAAAATAGGAATTTACAAGAAATAAAAACTGAAAAAATAATTTAAAAAAATTTGTTTAAACAAAGACAAATCAGACAAATCAAATTTTGTATTTCGAATACTCGAATATTATAAATGAGCATAACTTCCTTAATCTTCGGTAAAGTGTATTAATATTATAGATCAATCGATTTGCCTCGTATCAAGGATTCTTTTCCGTTGTTGCATCAATTTTGAATTATGTTAGTGAAAAAAGTTTTACTATAAAAAATCGTGTTTTCAAATATTATGCATTACCATAGCTTCCTTACTCTGCAATAAAATGTATAAATGCTATTAGTCAATCGATTAGGCATAAATCAACACAACTTTTCTCTTCTTGTATCAACATTGAATTATGAGAATCAGAACATATTTTTACTATAAAACAATATTTTTTAAATATATAAATTACTTTACCTTCCCTACTCTTTAATGAAATGTATTGTTGTTGGAGGTCAATCGATTCGTCTCGAACCAAGGAATCTTTTGTATTTTTGCATCAACTTTGAATTATATTGAAGACAAAATTTTACTAAAAAAAAAACCGTATTTTCAAATATTATGCATTACCATAGCTTCCTTATACTCTTCAATAGAATGTATTATTATTATGGGTCAATCAATTCGACTTGAATCAGCATATCTTTCCTTTTGTTGCATCAGCTTCGGATTATAACAATGAAAAAAGTTTTACGAAAAAACCGATTTTCAAAATATATAAATTACCAGAACTTCCCTACTCTTTAATAAAATGTGTAATATTATAGGTCAATCGATTTGTTTCGAATCAAGAAATCTTTTATATCTTTACATCAAATTTGAATTATGCTGTCGAAAAAAGTTTTACCACGAAAACCCGTATTTTCAAATATTATGCATTACCATAGCTTCCTTACTCTTCAATAAGATTAATTAATATTATAGTTTAGTTGATTCGGTTTGAACCGAAGAATCTTTCATATTCTTGTATCAGCTTTGAACTAGGTTGAAGAAAAAAGTTTCGCTATAAAAAACCGTATTTTCAAATATTATGCATTACCATAACTTCCTTACTCTTCAATAAAATCTATAAAAATTATGGGTCCATCGGTTCAACTCGAATCAACACATCTTTTCTATTCTTGCATCAACTTTTAATTATGTTAATGAAAAAAGTTTTACTTTAGAAAACCGATTTTCAAAATATAATAATAACCATAACTTCCCTACTCTCCAATAAAATGTATTAATATTATAGATCAATCGAGTCGTCTCGAATCAAGGAATCTTTCATATCCTTGCATCAACTTTGAATTATGCTAATGGAAAAAGTTTTATTATAAAAAACCAATTTTTTAAATATTATTGAGTGCTAAAAAAATGCAATGAATATTTTCAAAAATCCTTCCGTCAGTTTGAAGATATTAATGAGGAAAATAAACCCTTCAAATTTCATCAATTTATCTGCACACATCCACAGACACACCCACATCCGAACAATTGCTCAGAACATTGTATTAGACATTTGTCAATTGTGGAAGGTTCAATTAAATGAATTACAAAATTTTGAAGAATGTTACCATTAGAAAGCTTCCTCTATGTAGAAGCAAAAAGAGGAAAGAAAAATGAGAATGAATTTTTTTTATGAATGATTTTGTACTGTGATTTGACAATAATAACAATGAAAAAGACGGAAGAAATAAAAAAGAGAAGGAAGGGGATTTGGTTGGTTGCCTTCTCATTTTTCTCTCCTCTTTTTGCTTCCTCATCATAGAGAAATAGAGGAAGCTTTGTAATGGTACCATTTTCCAACATTTTTAAATTCATGATTTAATTAGACCTTCCTCGATTTTGAAATGTCTAATACAATTTTCTAAGCAATTGTCCGGATGGGTGTATGCGTGTGTATGTGTGTCTTTGTGTGCAGACATCACAATTTTTTGTGATATCCGCATATTTGTGACATATTTTAAAAATCGGTTTTTTATCGTAACACTTTTTTCATTAGCATAATTCAAAGTTGACACAACAATATAAAAGATTCCTTGTTTCGAGAAGAATCGATTGACCTATAATATTAATAAATTTCATTGAAGAGTAATAGGGAAGTTATGGTATTTTACATATTTTGAAAATCGGGTTTCTATAGTAAAACTTTTTTCACTAACATAATTCAAAATTGATGCAGGAACGGGAAGGATTCCTTGATTCGAGGCAAATCGATTAATCTATAATATTATTACCCGTAGGGCGTAGGGTAATGGAAATTACAGTAGCTCGGCTACTTTCGGTCCTCGTACATCGTGCTCGGTTCAGTTTACAGTGTAATGCATTTATGCAGAGTCGCAAATATTAAAATACTGCCGGAAAACATTTATTTTTAAACAGATTATCAAACTTGTTTTGATTTTATTTGAAAAAGATATTAATGTACTTAAGTCTCTATCGGCCTTAAGGAACACATTCTCATTACAATACTCGTGCTCTATATTTTAATTTGTATTTATATAATTTTCTGATATTATAATCAAAAAAGTCACTTTTATACACCGAGAAAAAAATATTCTTCATTTGAGAGTATTCCTCTTATTTTGATGCAATTTTTCCTCTACAATATGGTATGAAAATTATTCCTCTTAATTTGAGAGGATTGTCTTCTGTTGAAGATGATTATTCTCAAATTAAGAGGATCCTCTCAAAGGAAGAGGAAAAATCCTCTCAATTGAAGAGGATTCTCTAATTCGTTTTAGATGTAATCCTCTCATTTGGAGAGTATTTCATCTACTTCTAAAGATGATAGATTATATAGGTTAGATTTCTTTCAAACAAATACATATACATTTCCAATGAAAATAATATGAAAATTTATTCAAATTACTTAACACTGATTAATATTAATACAATTAATTAACTTATCATAATACTTGATGCGTGTGTAATGCATGCGAGTATTGTTATACGGTAATAGAGGAAAGAACATTATAGCGATGAAGAAATCATACGATTTGTACATCACATGCATAAAGAAATGCATGATCTAAAAATTCACTTACATAGAACGACTGCACATACGTGCTGAGATCCAAATTTTTTACCAGCGAGATCAGCTCTTGATCAATTTTTTTATATTAATAATGCATTGCGCATCCTTGAAAATCCAGCAAACTCAAAACAGATTGACACTAAACAAGTTAGGTTATTACGCTCGATTAACTCCGCATGCGCAAGTTCTGATTTGAGAGTAATTACTCTACAAATTAGAGGATTATACTCAATCTGAGGGGAAAGTGCCAAAGCCTTCCTTTTGCCATCTCTTCCCTCAAAAAAAAAGGAAAATCCTCTAATTTCTAGAGGAATATTCTCCTTTGGAGAGAAAAATTTGAGAGGATTGCAGAAGAGGAGTTTTCCTCTCAAATTAAGAATATTTTTTTCTCGGTGTATGTATACAGAACACACCAGTGTAAAAATTCTCTGATCATTCTGCTTCTTAATTGTGAATCTTTTTCGTGCTCATTTTGCATACAATTATTCATGATAAAATATATTTCTTTTCGATCGTATTTTAAAATTTTTTTCACCACTTAAAGGCTACAAATTAAGATTTTAAATATTTTTGAAATATTTATTCAATACTCATTCAAAAATGTAGAAAATATTCATCAGAAAATAATGAAATATATTCATGTAAAAAATAATTATCTAAAAAATGGTCGATGGAAAGACATAAAAAAGTGTAAAAAACATTGTTTTCTAATTGAACCAGGCTCTTATTTTTTCATTGAGAAAACACTGTTCCTAAATATATTGTACAGAGAATATATAGTATACAAAGTATACTACTGATTATATTTCCAATACACAAAATATTTTCTATACAGAATATATCCTACACAGAATTAAATAGTAATTATTTTATTGAGAAAACGCTATTCCTACCTTAATACTTTAAAAAATATTTACATAAATATAATATAGATTTAAAAGTATATATAATATATAATGTTCAAGAATTCCTTAAAATCGTTTGAAATCCCATTATATTACTAATATCATTGAAAATCCCTTGGGATATTTTTAAATATCATCAAATATTTCAAATACTTTGAAATCCTTTAAAAATTTTCAAAGCTCTTGAAAACTTCTTGGTATTTTTAAAAATACCCTGAAAGCTTTAACATTCTTTGGAATCCTTTGACATTTTTTGAAGCTCTTGAAAATTCCTTCAAAAATATTTATTTAAATATAATATAGATTTAGAAGTATATTTAATATATGTTTATTTATTTTGTAAGATCTTTGTCAATACCTAGAAATATTTCAAATCCTTTCAAATCCCATTATATTACTGAAATTGATTAAAAATTCATTGGAATCTTTTAAAATATCATCGAATATTTTAAATACTTGAAAAATTTTCAAAATCCCTCGACATTTTTTAAAGCTCTTGAAAACTCCTTGGAAGTTTTGAAAATATTGATGTAAGTATAATATACATAGATTTAAAAGTATATATAGAAGGCCAGAACAGAAGAAGAGAATAAAATAATAAACTGCTTTGAAGGAATTATGAAACTATTATATAAACAGTTGAAGGAAAGTAAAAGTACAGAGTTTGCTAGCATGAGAAACAGCAAAGGCGAAATGCTATATGATATAGACGGAATAGTAGACGCTTTGAAAGAGTCTTTCAAAGAACTATTGGGAGGTGAAAATATCGGACAACAAAACTGCGACATAGAAGATAATGCATTAGAAAACCCAATTGAAAAAGTCTGTGTCACTGAGGTCAGAGATATAATTAAGAACTTGAAAAACGGTAAGGCTGCGGGTATAGACAATATCAGCGCTGAAATGCTTAAATACGGTGACGAGTACAAACCTCACAGGTTGTGCGAATTAATAAATTTATGTATCGAAACGGGAGAAGTCCCAGACGATTGGAGAAAAGCGATTATCGTACCAATATACAAAAGAAAAGGAGATAAAAGCAACTGCAGTAATTACAGAGGTATCAGCCTACTAAGTACCGTAAGTAAAATATACTCAAAAATACTTATCCGTAGGGTAATGCAAATTACAGAAGAGAAAATATGGGAAGTCCAAACTGGATTTATGCCAGGAAGATCATGTACGGATCAGATATTTAGCCTAAGACAGGTCGCAGAAAAAAGTTTGAGAGTAGGAAAGAAAGTCTTCTGTGCATTTATCGATCTAGAAAAAGCATTCGACACGGTAAATAGAAGTAAACTTTGGGAAGTCCTTAAAGAGTATGGAGTGAATGGAGGGCTCCTACAAGCAATAAAAACAATATATACAGGTAGTAAAGCGAGTGTAAGGGTAAATGGGAAAAAGAGTGAATGGTTCGATATTATGCAAGGCGTGAAACAAGGATGCGTTATGTCCTCGTGGCTTTTTATCATATTCATGGATAAGTGTCTTAGAACTGCCCTCTTCGACGAAAAAGGTGTAGATCTCGAAACCGTCAAGGTACGTGGGTTTGCTTTCGCGGATGACAAGATTGTTATGGCAGAATCAGTCAAAGACTTGCAAAGAACGTTGAATAAACTTAATACAAGCATGAAGAACATGGACCTCAAAATTAACGTGAATAAAACGAAAGTCATGGTGTTTGAGGGAAAAAGTGAGAAAACAATATGCAACATAGTCCTAAATGATGAGAAATTAGAACAAGTTGAGAAGTACGTATATCTAGGTAGTCTATTCACTAACGACGGAAAAATAGATGGGGAATTAGATAGGCGCATAAATAAGGGTAAGCAGGTTATCGGTAGAGCAAGGTCCATCCTCACAAATAAAAACATATCAAAAAAGCTAAAATGGCCATACATAACTCTATTTTCATACCGACTGTACTATACGGTAGCGAGACATGGACCTGTCAAGAAAAGGACAGGAGTAAAATCAACGCGATCGGCATGAAACCTCTGCGCATAATATGCGGGAAAACATTGATGGACAAAGTACGAAACGAGACAATCCTCAAAGAATGTGGTACAGGGGAGACACTAGTTGACATATGGGAAAGAAATCAGCTAAGGTGGTTCGGACATCTTGAAAGAATGAAAGATGAACGACTGACCAAGCAAGTGTATAAAGGTAAAGTAAATGGCAAAATGCCCAGAGGTAGACCGCCGAAAGAATGGTTAGAATCTGTGAATGAGACACTAATACGAAGATACATAAGAAGCCATAGAAATACAAGAGCCTGCATGAAAAAATGCATGGACGTGAATGAAGCTAGAGTAGTATGCCAGGACAGAAATATGTGGCGACAAATAGTTTATAAACAGAGTGACAATAGAGTGAATGACGCCTGAAACAAAGGCCTTGGATAATAATGGGCCCAAGTGGGGAACCATGCATAACAACTTTGTGTGGCTCCTCACTTGGGGTGATCGCTAGAAAGGTTGATCAGCAACCTGGGTCGGATTAGTGTTGCAGAATGAACGTGTCATTTAAATAAATAACAGGAGAATTCCTGATCAATCTGAAACATCTATACATAACACCTACATACCCATCCACCCTATACCCATATACCGATCAACCTCATACCTATATACCTATTTCACTACCTTCCAACCGAACAAGTCACGCCTACCCCGGAAGGGAAAAGGCTTAATGGTATAATAATAATAATAATAATTACATTTCATTGAAGATATGCTCATTTATAATATTTGAGTCATCTGTTCCAAACAAAAAAACTTTTTCCACCGATATAATCCGAAGTTGACGCAAAAAATGAAAGAGACTTTTAGATCATAAATTTTCAAATAGAGTAATTCTGTCAATTTTTGTAAAGAAATCATTAAACTAGGAAAGGGATAGGGTGCGACAAAACTTTTTCCTTCCCTTCCCCATCTCGAAAAATTATCATTCCGAATACAAAATTTGATTTGTCTGATTTGTCTTTGTATGTAAAAATTTTTTGCATAATTTTGTATTTTTTGTAAATTTCTATTTTTAAATTGAGCGAAATGAAGACTTTGGTTTGTCTATTATTGAAAAAAATAACTAATGCAAAGAAATTTTGTTCACTTGTCATTTCGAACATGTAAGAAGAGTCAAATTCGATGCTTCAGAGGGACTAAAAAGACATCACTCATCAATCAGTGCCTATTCTCAACATTCTGCACATTGTCAAATTTGTTGTGCATATGCAATCATGTCAAGAATAATAAATAATAATAAAGATGTCATGGATTGCATCTTAATTCATAACGTAAATGCCTGTCAAGATTGCATTGACAACATTAAGCTTTAGTTAAGCAGTCTCGTCTTCTCGGTATAATTATAAGTTCCCGTAATTTGCGAATTCTCCTGAACCGTAGACGAAGTGAGCAGCCTTGTATTTCTTTGATCACGATTCAGTCTTGCTTTATCTCTCTTATTTATACGTCTTTGTGTATCTATTGGTGCATCGATTTCTTTTCGTTTGGGCAATATTATATATTTAGCGGGATATTGAGTAACATTTTTATATATTAAAAAAGATGATAGATTATACGCGCTAATATATACTTTTCTCTAGGGGTATTATCGTCTATTTCTAATATCCAGTTCGTTACACAGAGAAAATGAATAGTCAAACTGGAAGTGTCAAAATTAAGATGGTCAGTTTAACATTCTGAAATTTAGATAGTACCAAATACCATTCATAATTTTTTCTTTATAAGCATACCATAATTTTATAGTCTTTTTGAATATCCATAGGTGTTTTAGACTTACCATCAGAATAATCAAATCGACACTCTAGGATTGTCAATCAGAAGTGGCTGCGTCATGACTTCTACTGAAAGCTGAGTGTAGCGTTTTAGGAATGAGTTACTTTCAGCGTCATGCTTGTCATGTTACACAAATTTTTAATTAGTTCAAACAACTTGTTAGTTCGAACATGTAAGGAGAGTCAAATTCGATGTTTTAGAGGCACTAAAAAGGCATCGCTCATCAATCAGTGCCTATTCTCAACATTCTGCACATTGACAAAGTTTTTGTGCATATGCAATCATGTCCCATTCAAAAATAATAAAGATGTCATAAATTGCATCCTAATTCCCGAAGAAAATGCAAGTACCTGTCGAGATTGCATTGACAACGTTAAGCTTTAGTTAAGCAGTCTCGTCTTCTCGGTATAATTATAAGTTCCCGTAATTTGCGAATTCTCCTGAACCGTAGACGAAGTGAGCAGCCTTGTATTTCTTTGATCACGATTCAGACTTGCTTTATCTCTCTTATTTATGCGTCTTTGTGTATCTATCGGTGCATCGATTTCTTTTCGTTTTGGCTTCGCAAATGACTTTCGCGCGTTGGAGCAGCTCTCGTGCGAGAAGAAAGTTCAGGCTTCGAGCCGCTGTTAGTCGTTAGTCCGGCAAAACCTTATCATCGACGAATATCATCGACATAACCAAAGGGGAAGAAAAACTCTCGCCCAAAGTTACCACTCCTATCGCCAATAATTTTATGCTCGCATACGCGCGTCGATCTCTGGCATGCTTTCGATATCTCGAGGCATTCTCACGCGGGCATTCGACATTGATAACAATAATAATAATAACAACAACAACTGCAACAGGAGCAGGAGCAGGAGGAGCGGGAGCGGTAACGAAACGTACTCAGTTACTATATGTATAACCCAGAGACGAGGTAAGATGCCAGAAGGTTGCGGGGCCTCTCGGGTCTCGGGCCGATCGCGGATCTCGGTCGCATAAATTTGTTTTAATTGCCAGCGACGTTACATTTTGCTTTAATTATGCCGCATTATCTGGGAGGTAAATTAGGTAGGTCCAGCTCTCTTAGGCCATCTCGGTCCCTCTCGCGGGCTACTCTCTCTTTCTCTCTTCTTCTCTTCGCGTCTCTCGCCATCGACAAAAAAAGATCGGTGCGGACTCTCGTTGGCTCTGGTATAGCCACTACCTTGGGATAGGATCTTTCTCCACCCTCGTCCACCTCCTCCTCCGCCTTCTCTCTCCCTTTTCTTCCTCTTTTTCTTCATCTTTTTATACTTCTTCTTTTATTTTCTTCTTCTGCTTCGGGGCTCGAATTGTGCGACTTTTTCGACTTTTACGAGACTTTTTTTCAACTATGCGACTTTTGACAAAAGTGCATTTAATGTGGAATTTTTCACTTTTACGAAAGATACGTTCAGAGGTGTTGAGATACGTTCAAAATTGTCTTTCAAAGTATTTTGCATGTTAAGTATAATGGAGAAATCATCACGCGAGGGGGATGTTTCATGTTCCTGAAAAATGTATCATGTATTTTGTTAATGGCTCGATTGTTTAAACAATTTTCATTTGTTCCAATAATTTTGTTTTCTCACCAAATCATTAGAAGGTACTTTTTTACGTTCAATTGGAGAATAAGTCTTTGATAGGAAGGCTGATATTTGTTTCAAGTATTAACCAATTGTTTGAACAATTGAACTCTTTCAGTTTTCATTCTAAATGTAGAAAATTAGAGTTTATTTTAATATGGTAAACATTGTCGCTTATTAATACATACCTACGTCATTCAGATATTATCACCCCATTATTTAAAAATTTCTTACTAGTTTAAATATTTTTTTAAAAACAATTCTTTTCCTAAATGTTTTAAATTTTTTCTGTAATTCGGTAATTTGTCATTTTTGAGATCAATGATTCATGTTTGAACTCTCATCTGATATTTAAACAATTTATTAAAAATTAATTGTACATTTTTATAGAAAGGCGATCAAAAAATCTGATTTTTTTTCTATTTGGTTAAGTAAGTCGCTCATCCTTGAATATTTGAATTTTATACAAATTCTTTGTATAATTAATAGTTATTGAACAATTTTCTCATATTGGCCAAGCAAAGCTTTTTTCCAGTAAGATTTCGTTCTATTAAGATTGCATTCAATTTTGTCGTTCTAAAATAACTTCTTTAATTTTTTCATTGAATTATCCCTGCAGAATGATGAGTATTGGTCCTCTGAAAGTTGAAAATAATTTTTTTTTTTCAATTTTCCATGATCGATATAAAAACAATTGTTGAAGCAAATACTATTTATTTCAAGAATTTGTATAACATCTAAATATTCAACGATAAGCGACAAACTTTACCAAATTGATAAAAAAATTTGACTTTTTTATCTGATTTCTATAAAAATGAAAAATTACTCTTTAATAAACGGTTTAAACAATTTGATGATGGTTTTAAACCAAAATTTCGCGTTTGATAATGTTAAATTACCGCATTGATTACAAAAAAAGATCAGATTTAAACATTCATTTCAGAACAAAATTGTTTAAACATAGAAAGTTTTTTTAAACAAATGCGAATTTGTCACGTAATTTCACAAAATTGTTGAATAAGGTTACCCAATCTGATTGGCATAGATATTTAATAATAAGCGACAAAGTTGAAAAAAGAAAAAAGTTGCCTACCTCTCTTTAGGAAAAAGTTACAAGTTAATAATAACTAATTGTTTAAACAATTAGTTTAATTGGTTAAACAATTAGTTCAATTGTTTAAACAAATAACTTAATTGTTTAAACAATTCTTTCATTAATAATTATGCCCAAAACGGGAAAACACTGCTTACATTTCTTTTTTTGGACCACCCTAAAACTGATTTTTATTTTGTAAAGCTTATTTAAATTTGTAAAAATTTAATTATTGTTTTGTGTAAAGTTTTACGATATAGGATATAGGATTGTTCAATAATGGGAAATAATTCTGTTCTTAACATTTTGCTACCACACTATATAATTTGTAAACTTTCTTACATTTTTAACGAGATGCGAGAAAAATTAAGTTATAAGCAAAAACTTATTTTTAAGAATTTGAAAAAATTATTAGAAGCTTTTCAATAATTATGCAAGATTTAAGGAGATTGAACTTTTTCGGAAATTTCGAAGAAAATTTGAAATGGTTTGGGTATTATTTTAAAATAATAATTTTAAGTTTTGAAGATTTCAAAATAATATTCAAGACTTTGAGAAAAGTTTTTGATTTTCTAGGATTAAAAATTTTTTAGGTTAATTAAATTATGCACGATGTCAAAAGAATAAAAAAGATGTTTTCAAGATTCATAGGAAAATTTGTAATGCTTGTTTTGTGATGAATTCTAAGAGAAAATTGAAAGAGATGACAAAATATTTAAAATTATTACTTCAAATTAAAAAAAAAGTGTGAAAGATTTTTAAGCAAAATTTTTCAATTTTGCCATATTGCATATTTTTAGAAAGAAATTGCGTGAGTTTAAGAGATACTCGGTTGTTTTGAAACGATTCAAAAAATTATCAAAACTTGTAAATATTTTTCAGAATCTTGTAAGGTTTCACGAAAACAAAAAAAAAAAATTGTAGGTTCTTAGGAAAAATTAAAATAATTTTTCCTCCCGCAAAATTAATTTCAAGAGATTATTTAATGAGATTTTAGAACATTTTAGAAGATTTTAAAAATTGTCAAAGAAAAATCTCACAGATTTTAAGGCAATTTTTTTAATTTTGTAGAATTAAAAAAAAATACAGTACAATTTTTAATAATTTTTAAAGATCAGAAGGGTTAGAGAGTCTGACAAGATTAAAAAACGAATTTTCTTAATATTCATGTGAAAATTTAATATGATTTTTTATTTTGAAAAATGTATCTTGAGAGAAATTCGAAAAAAGCTTTTGAACAAATCAATCGATTTTCTAAAATTTCCATAAAGAGTGTTAAAGTGTTAAAGATTTTAAAGCATGATGTTTCAATTTGGTAAAATTAAAAAGTAAAAAAAAATCGAGTAAATTCAAGAAATATTGAGTAGAATTGAAGAGATTCAAACAAATTTTAAACTTTAAAAGATTCTTAGAAATGCAGATTTCTGAAGATTTCAAAAATAAATTTTGGAAGCTTAAAAAGAATTTCGAAAGGTTTCGAGGGAATATATACAATTTCTTTTCAATTTCCGGGAAAATTCAGAAGATTATGAGGCAATTTTTTAAAATTTTGAATGATTTTTCATAATTGTAAGAAGAATTCTAGTCATAAAATTTTTTTGGGAATTTAAGACGTTTTGAATAGATTAGAAATATTATAAAACTTGGAAACATTTCCGAAAATTTATCAAACATGTCTTGATTTTTTCCAAACGTCTAAAAGACCAAAAAATCTTTTAAAAAGACTCGAATTATTCCTAATATTTTGTAAAACCGTATGAAATAAACAAAATTCTTCAAAATCTTCTAGATTATTTTTTGACACATCTGAAATATTTAAAAATCTTTCTCTAATCTTCTTCAGAATCTTATAAAAATTACATCTATATACATTTGAAAGCAAACTGACAATATCTACATATTCTCTGGTTCTGAATTCTAAGGATTCAATTGCAAGTTGAATTCAAGTAATCGGAAACTTTCAACAAATAAATAGTTATTTGAAATTTTCATGTTAGGTTAATATTAATATCACTTTGTATTCCTTATGGTATTGGAGAAAATTTTTAGCTTGGCGAATTACAATTAGAATTTACATTAGATAACTTTAATATTTGTATAACTAAAAAGAATATTGAAAAAAGTGTTCAGCGTGACATCGGAATATTCTTTTATTTATTTATTTCATTCATTTCTCGTTTATTATTCTTTTTTTTATAGAAAATAATGTTACGTAATAATGTTTCTGTCAATATCCTCCTCCTTCTCCTCCTACTCTCACTCCTTCTCCTCCTTCTCCTCCTGCAAGCAATTAATTCGATTGCAGTTTATCCGACTTTGGTGAAAAACTTTTTCAAATATGAATGGAACTAAATCTCCCTTTTCAAAAAGCTTCTCGTCACTCCGATCCCTTGTTGATCCTCTCCTTCTGCTACTCATCCTTCCTCATCCTCCTCAACCGTTTCCTTCATTCTCTGTCACCTTCTCCTCCGCGAACTCTTCCCCAATTCCTCGTTCCCTCGAAACAGAGAGAGCGTGTGACAATTTACTCGGGCGATCTCCAAACCGTATAGAAACCCCCTTCGTCTCCTCCTTGCCTTGCCGCCGTCGCCACCACCACCGCCGATCCTTTCCTTTCACCCTTTCTTCTCTTTCTTATACCTTATGGCCGCGTTATTTATGCGCGGGTCCGGCTAATAAACATATGAACGCCCGTGCCTTCCCACACGCTCGCATAACCCCGTCCGCGAGCTCGTCCTTCGCTCGTACGTACACATTTCGCACATGCAGAAAAACGCTCACGCATGAAGGAGCCATTTACCTGCACACGTTTACGCAGCGCGAGCATCCTCTTCTCGGGCATTGTCTCGTCTTATTAACCGTCGGCAGAGCGATACATCTCGGTATCCTCTCTCGTGTCCACCGCGTCCAGAAAACATCTCGACACTTTGCCGAGTATACCTACCTACCAACCTACCCACCTTTTTCTCCTCCTCTCCGTATAATGTATATCTATATAGATTATACACTCATAGCCGGTCCCTGTATACTTGAGAAGGAGACACCGCGTCATATAGAAGGTGCAATTTTTCTTTGGACCCATTTTTTTATTGCTGGTTGGTCCCGATTATTAGGGGGCTACTAACTTCGCGCGTCCCGCGTCTGCAACGTCGCCCAAAGCTGTGCGGAATTGTTTTTATTGGTCGGGAGCTTTGCGCGCCGATTTCCCACGAAGAAATTCTCACGCTATAAATCAGCGCGCCCGCTGGGGACGATCATTGTTTTGGGAACGTGGAATTTCGGTGTGTCGCTCATGAATTAGAATATCAGATCCTCCAACACCGCCACCTCAACCCCTCACAGCTTCTCATATGGAGAGGGAATACTCAGTGGATGAGAGAAAAGTTCGCGGATTATGTGTCTAAATCGAGAGGCGTTTATGGAATTGGAGCAGGGGATGTGTGTCGAGGATTATTCGGATAATAGGAAATCCAATGGTGGGTAGTATCAAGCAATAGGTTGTTTTCTCGATTCCTACCTTTCCCTCATCACTTCTTTCTGTCCTATCCTGTCCTATCCGACACTATCGTCCCCTCACATCACTTTCCCTCACTTCCCATAACTATCACACATCTCCTACTACCATCCATCTTCTACTTACCCTAGTCCGCCTTCCCTACTCTCCTTCCCACCCCCTACCCTCCGTTACTTCCCTTCCTTACTTGTCATTTTTCCTGATGTCACCCCTGCTCTCCCCGTTTTCCTCTTTCCTGCTTACTTTTTCTATTTTCCATCCTCTGCATTCCCCTACTTTCCCTCCATCACTTCCATGCCACTACTTACGCCAACTTGCTACCACCCCCTACTATCATACATCTCTCACTTACCCTAGTCCGTTTCTTCTACTTTTCTTCCCGCCCTCTACCCTCCATTTCTTCCCTCGCTTACTTGCCCTTCCTCCCTGATATTCTTCTACTTCCCCTACTTCCTTTCACCTAATTACTCTTTTTTTCCATCTTCTGCTTCTCCCTTCTTTCCCAACCCTCAATTTCCCCACCCTACTTATCCTATCTCCCCTTCGCTACTGTCATGCATCTCCTACTTACCCTAATCTGCACCCCTGACTTTTTTTTCGATTCCCCTACCCTTCAATACATGCCTCTCTTACTTGTCCTTTTGCCCTGCTGTCCCCAAACTTCCCCTACTTCCTCAACCTTACTTCCAATTCCTCCCCTACTTCCCCTCTCTACTTTCCATCCTCTGCTTCCTGCCTACTTTACACTTTCTGCCTACTTCCTCCGCCTTCCCCTACTACCCTCCCTTCGATTCCCCTCCTGGGGGAAAAACTATTGTCTTTTTTTTCGATTATACCAAATTTTATAAGTCAAAAATGTTACAAGATTAAGATTCTGGTCTATAATATTAATGGTAAAGGAAAAATTAGAGAATTTTCAAAATGATGTTTTGTGGCTACCCTGATATATCTTGTTAGTAAATTATTTACTTTGTTTGTATTTCTTTTTCTTTTTTGCAATTTCTTCCTCTTGACGATTATACTTTTAGTTAAAACTTTTATAATTTGTTTCAAAATGCAACTGTTTTGTTGCAAATTTATCTTCTTGGCTTAAAAATTCAATTATTTTTGTAGAAAATTAACTTTTTGTGGAAAATTCTTTTTTTGACGTCGAAAGTTCAACTGAAATCTTTCTTGCTCAAAAATTAATCTTTTTCCGTTGAAAATTGAACTACTTGGTTGAAGATTGAACCACTTAGTTAAAATTTTTTTTTCGTTAAAGATTCATAATTTTATTTGAAAATTCACCTGTTTGGTTAAATTTTTCCAAATGAAAATTATTATATTTCAAATGGAATTTTACTTTCAT
Source organism: Andricus quercusramuli (assembly GCA_932178445.1). Classification (NCBI taxonomy): domain Eukaryota; kingdom Metazoa; phylum Arthropoda; class Insecta; order Hymenoptera; family Cynipidae; genus Andricus; species Andricus quercusramuli. The sequence goes on from CAKNXH010062372.1 coordinate 19,378, forward strand.
TTATGGTTGAAAATTGATAACTTTTTGTTAAATATTCGTCTTTTATGGTAAATAACTAATCTTCTTGGTTTGGAATTGCCACTTTTTTATTGAAAATACAACTGTTTACTTGACAATTCACTTTTTTTTTAAAATTCATATATTTGGGTTGAAAATTGAACTCGTCTACAGAAAATTTGTCTTTTGGCTTGAAATTTCAACAATTCATTGTTGAAATTTTTTGTTTGTAGAAAAATTCATTATTTTAGTTGAAAATACGTCTTTTCGGTTGAAAATACAACCATTGGTTTGATCATTCATGTTTTTTGTTAAAAATTTATCTTTTTTGGCTTAATGGTTTATTTTGTTAAAAAGTATTTTTCTAAAATGTCATCTTTCATGGTCGAAAATTTAATTTCTTTGTCTATTTAACATTTGTCTATTTAGGCAGAAAATATTTTATGTAGGATTAAAAATTCATTTTGTTGTTTAAAATTGAACTATTTTGTTGAAAATTATTCTTTTTGGTCGAAAATTACACTGTTTTATGCAAAATTCGTCCTTTTGGATTGAAAATTCATATTTTATTTTATTATATTTTGAAATTTTTTAGTTATAAAACTTCTGTTTACTGTCCCTATTACCCCTGCTTTTCCCTATTACTCTCTCCTCATTTCACCCTTCGCCTGTCTTCCCAAACTTCTTTCTCTTCTACTTCTCCCTCTCCTCGCTTTCCCCGCTAACACCACCCTTCCCCTACTTCTCTTCCCCGACCCTCACAACTCCTCTGCCACTCACCTTCATTTGAAATTATTTCTCTACTTCTCATCACTTACAATCATTTCTCCTAATGCCCTTTCCCAGCCCTTACTTCTTCTTCCCTACTTACCCTACTCACCCTCATTTCCAATAATTTCTCTACTTCTCCTCACTTACACTCACTCACACTTACTTCTTTTACTTCCCTTCTTCAGCCCTCACTTCCTTTTCCCTACTCACCCTCATTTATGAGCATTTCTCTGCTTCTTCTCACTTACACTCACTTCTACTTCCCTTTCCCAGCTCTCAATTCCTTTTCCCTACTCAATCTCATTTAGAATCTTTTTTCTACTCCTTCTCATTTACACTCACTTCTACTTCCCTTTCCCAGCTCTGAATTCCTGTTTCCTACTCACCCTTATTTCTAATCATTTCTCTACTTGTCCTTACTCAAACTCACTTATCCTACTTCCTTTCCCTACTACCTTTATATTCTCCTATTACTCCTCTCCTCACTTCGCCCTTCGGCCTTCGCCTGTCTTCCCAAACTTCTTGCTCCTCTACTTCTCCCTCACCTCGCTTCCCAAGCTAACATTACCCTTGCCTTACTTCTCTTCCCCAGTTCTCACAACCCCTTCTCCACTCAGCTTCATTTCTAATCATTTCTCTGCCTCTCATCTTTTACACTCACTTCTCCTACTTTCCTTTTCCAGCCCTTACTTCCACTACCCTACTTACCCTACTCACCCTCGTTTCTCATCATTTCTCTACTTCTCCTTATTTAGACTTACTTACACTCACTTCTACTTTCCTTTCCCAGCCCTCACTTCCTTTTCCCTACTCACCCTCATTTATAATAATCATTTTTATACTTCTTCTCACGTATGCTCACTTTTCCTACTTCCCTTCCCCAGCTTTCACTTCCAATTCCCTACTCACCCTCATTTCTAATAATTTTTCTACTTTTTCTAACTTACACTCCTTCTTTTACTTCCCTTCCCTACTCACCCTCATTTCTAAACATGTTTCCTACTTCTCCTCACTTAAACTCACTTGTCCTATTTCCCCTACCCTCCTTTCCTCTTACTTTCCCAACTTCTCTAATTTTCTCTGTTTTCCCTCTTCTCACTTCACACTTCGCCCCGCCTCCCCCAACGTCTCCCTTAACTACTTGCCCCTCTCCTCGTTTCTCAGACTAAAACTCCCCGTCTCCTACTTCACTTCCCCAGCTTGCATTTACCCTTCCCCATTCACCCTCATTTATAATAATTTTTCCTACTTTTCCTCACTTATACTCACTTCTTCTACCCTCATTACTCATTACTTCCCCTAATTCCTCTACTCCTCTACTTTCCCCCATACTTCACCTTCTAAATTTTCCGTCATTTTCTCTCTCTTTCCACTACTTCCCCTCCACTCATTTCCCGTCAATTTCATCATTCGCATTTTCCATAAAAAGTTGAAAAACGAGATGCCTCCGTATTTTAAAAATAATGGATACAACAGAAAAACTAATAAATAAAGCGTGATTTGTGTTTGTAATGATTTCGCTGAATTGAGTATCACGTGCAGCCCTAAAAAAACTTGTTTCAGAAAAGAGTGCTATTCCGAAGCACGACCCCTGGACTCATGTCTCGAGCATATAATCCTTCGAACAACCAGCTAATTAAACCAAAAACGATGAGAAGTACGATGTCCGTAAATCGCGTGGATTTTAAACGCGCCTCAAGGGTACCTACACGTGAGCATATAAATACGCGCGGAAACCGCGACTGGCTTGTGGGATACATATATGTATCTACAGTGCTTAAGGAGAGAGGGTTTGACGGGAATGAGCACCTCTCGGCCGGTTTCGCCGAGGGGGCCAGTTTGTAGGGCGATGTCAACGAATATTTATTTAATTGGCTGGCGGCGGCGCGACCGGCGAATGCGGCTGCTGTGTTATGCGGGGGCGATCGGGGGCAGAGAGGCCCTGTGGGACCCCGCGAACTTCGGCACTCATTCCCCCTCTTCTCGTTCAGCACAAGCTTATTCGTCGAATCTTTACATGTAGTCTAAGCTAAGGTCACCTGGTTGGGGCAAGGGGCCAAGTATTAATTACGTGAAGCTTTTTTCTCAAATTTTCAACCACCTACCCCCCCCCCCATATCTTGCGTAATTTTTTCTGAATACATGTTTTTAGGAAATTTATTTAAGGGTCATGTAAAAATAACGTAAGGGACCGTACTTAAATTACGTAATAGCTCAAGGGGGAGGGAGGGGTCGAGAGATTTTTTTACAATTTGTTATGGAAGTGGGGGGGGGGGTCCTTCATTCATGTACGTAATTTTTTGAATTTAACTTTCAGCGCCAAAGAAAGGGCGCGTTCACATATTACGTAACATTAAAGGGGGGGGGTCCGGTTTCTTCACGGGCTTTTATGGCCCCCCCCCCCCCCGCCCCTATTTTGAGCCATTTACGTAACATTTTCCGGTTATGAATTCTCTGCACCATTAACTTTGCATATCAAAATTTCTAAATAAATAATTTTACTTCATCATAAAATTTGTTTCTAATTGTTTCTAAACATTATTGATGAAAGAGAAAAGTTAAATTGTAAATGATTGTTCAATAATGGGAACTTTCTTACATTTTCAAAGAGATAAGAAAACTTAAATTATGGGCAAAAACTTATTTTGAAGAATTCGAACAAAATGTGTGGAAAAAGAATTTGGAAGACATTGAGACAATATTTCAATTTTTCAGGATTTAAAAATGTTTCAAGTAAACTGAATTTTGAAGGATGTCAAGAGAATGGAAAAAATGTTCTTAAGATTCATGGGAAATTTTTGAATTATTGTTTTGTTATGAATTCTAAGACTCAACTAAAACAGCTTAACTCTCAACCAGAAAGTTACATTATTAACAACAACAAAATTATTCTCTAAAATTAAAGACGTTTTTGCAACAAAACTCATAAATTTTCCACAAAAAAGATAAATTAAAAAAAAAATTGAATATTTGAATTTTCAGGTAAACAATTAGTTTTTTAACCCAAAATTAACAAATTTCAGACAAAATGCTCAAATTTCCAAGCAAAATTTTTTTTTTAATTTTCAACCAAAAAGAATGTTTTAGTCAAGATATAAAGAAAACTTCAATCAAGTCGTTGAATTTTTAAGCCAAAAAATGAATTTTCGAAAAAATATATCAATTTTCAACCAGATACTTGAAATTTTAACGAAGAAGATTATTTTTTCACAAAAAAAAAAGGAATTTTGAATAAATTATATCAACTTTCAACTGAAGTATTGAATTTTTAACAAAAAATTACACAGTTACGTTTTTATGAGAAAAAATTAATTTTCAATAAAAAAATATAATTTTTTACAAAATAGTGAAATTGTCAAGTCAAAAAGACAAATTTCCCGCTATAGAGTTGAATTTCCGAACCGAAAATATCAATCTTTCACAAAAAAGTTGGTTTTCAACCAAATTTAACCAGTTAAATTTTCAAACGAAAAAAAAAATTTTAACCAGAAAGTTGCACTTTTAACTGGAAAAGATTCACACAAAAATACATACAATTTAAACCAAACAGTTGAATTTTTAATCAAAAACGTATTAGGTAAATTTTCATTATAAGAAAATTAATTTTCAATAAAAAATAAATATATTTTTTAGAGAGTAGTTCAATTTCCAACTGAAGAGATGAATTTTTAACTCAAATTATCAATCTTCAACCAAACAAATGAATTGTTAACGAAAAAATTAATTCTATAACGAAAAAGACGAATTTTCAACAAAATACATAAATTTTTAACAAATAGGATTGATTTGAAAAAATAAATAAATAAATTTGAAACCAAAAATAGAATAGTTTTTCAAAAATGAAAATAATTTTCAACAAATGAATCCAATTTTCACCTAAGTAAGTGAATTTTTAAACGCAAATTTGACCAAAAAGATTGAATTTCTACAAAAAAAAATCGAATTTAAGAGATAATTACAATTATTAACAAAAAATGTTTTAGTTGAGATATAAAGAAGATGTTAATCAAATTGTTTAATTTTCAGGGCAAAAATGAAGAATTTCCAACAAAATGGATAATTTTTTGACAAGATAGTTGAATTTCTACCCCAAAAAATCTACCAACAAGACGATTTTCCAACAAAATTCATGAAATTGCAACTAAAAAAGATAAATTTTTAACAAAGAATGGAATATTCAAATTTTCAATTGAAAAAATTAATTTTCAACCAAAAAAATCAAATTTTCAACAAAATAGTTAAATTTTCAACTGAATATTCAGATATTTAGTAAAAAAAATTATTGACAACAAAACAAAACGAGTTTTCGACAAAGTAGTTTAATTTTCAACCAAAGAGATTAAATTTTTACAAAATAAAAATATGATTTTTGGGCCAGAAAGACGAATGTTGAACAAAATAGTTGAATTTTCGAAAAAAAAAAATGGTTTAGTCAAGGAAATTGTTGAATTTTTCGGTCGGAAAGACGAATTTTCAACTGACAATAGTTGGATTTTCTTATTGGGTTCTGTTCTAATAATTCAAGTCACATTTATATGGAAAAACGTAGAAACGGGGAAAGCCACTGAAAACTGAGATAAATAAATAGGAACTCTGATTATTCATAGACTAGAGAAAAATAGTTTAAATAAACATTTAAGTTTATTTTTAATAATTTTTATAATATTCAGTCGGTGTTTCAATTAAAAATTAATTGAATTATTCATTCTGACCCTAAAGCCAAAACCAAAATCTAGTATTATAAACAATTAATTTTAATAATAATGTTCATTGTCCATTGCAAACTTTTCGATTTTCTGAGAAATGGTATTGACCACGTACCCGTCCAAATCTATCCGTACATGAAAAATCGTAATTGTTATTGACAGCTGATGATAGAAAATATTAAATTTTTTAATCATATTTTGTTTTATGGCTTCCATAAATGCAGAAAATGTTAACAAAATAGTTCAATTTTTAACCCGAGAGATGGATTTTTAACTAAAATTATGCATCCTCCACCAAGGAATGAATTTCTAACAAATAAGTAAAACTTTTAAGCAAGTAGTTGAATTTTCAACCAAATAGTTGAAAATGTTCAACTAAGAAAGATAAATTCGACATAAAAAATGAGATAACATTTTAAAATCTTATTTGGTTTTATGGCTTCCATAAATGCAGAAGTTGGTAGACAGTAAAGTCACGTAGAGAACAGAGGTAACCAAATTAATTCAGTCCTTCGCTATTAGCAAATTGTAAGCACGTAGCGTAAGTAATACGCGTGCAATAGGCAAAGAGTTTGCAGCACTTGTGACGCAATCAGCTACTTTCATAGAGAAAAATGTCGAGAGATTCTAATTAAAAGTGATTCGAAATGGGCAATGATTTGCGAATCGCTAATAACCGTTTTGGGTATTCGTCTATACTGAGTGCTAAATTGCGAAAAGGCAGTATTTCCCTGTAGACCTGATTGGCATTTTTTAGATAGTTTTAACATAGAGATGCAAGTCTTTCATCATAGGAAAATAGTGCAAAGTCATTCATTAAGTGGGAAAAAAGTTATTAAACTTTTTAATAAAAAAACTCTTATAAGGTATATCTATTAGTATAGTGTCATTAACAGTGATAGCATTGAGACCAGTCACTGTCTTTGAGTATATTGGCAGTGCAGGTGCCATCACCAGAAGTACTTGCACCCACTGTGCTGTACGGTAGCGAGATCTGGCACGGCGCGTTTGGCACGACATTCATAGACTGACGCTAATTCTCAACCACAAAAAAGTGATTTTTGATTGGCATTTTTCAGATAGTTTTAACATAGAGATGCAAGTCTTTCATCACAGGAAAATAGTGCAAAGTCATTCATTAAGTGTAAAAAAAGTTATTGAAATTTTTAATTGAAAAACTCTAATAAATTATATCTATTAGTATAGTGTCATTAACAGTGATAGCACTGAGACCAGTATCTGTTTCTGAGTTCATCGGTTGTGCAGGTGCCATTACCAGAAGTACTTGCACCCACTGTGCAGTACGGTGGCGAGATCTGGCACGGCGCGTTTGGCACGACATTCATAGACTGACGCTAATACTCAACCAAAAACGAATAATTTTTGATAAAATTGTTCAATTTTCAATCAAATGTATAAACTTTTGAAAAAATAGTTGTATTTTCGCCAGAAAATATGAGATATCACCTACAATTGCTTTTTAACAAAAAAATAATGAATTTCATATGAATGAAACAGAATAAGTGAATTGTTAACCAAATAGTTCAATTTTTAACTAAAAAATATAAATTTTTCACTGAAAATTGAATGGTTAAATTTTCATTTTTCATTTTTTCATTTTTTAACTACAATGAAGAATCTTCAACCAAAAAAATGACTTTAAAAAAAAAATTGTTGATTTTTTCACAAAGTAGATTAATTTTCACCTAAAGGAGTTGAATTCTTATCGATAAATGTAATAGTTGATATTTCAGCCAAGGTATATTTTATTTTGGACAAAAAACATTTTAAGACAAGCTAAGAAGCCGAAATTTTGACAAAATAGTAAAACCCTCAAAAAAAAAAAAAAAATTTAAAAAAAATTAAAAAAATTTTAAACAAAACAGAATCCACTTTAAAAAATTTTTAAAAAATGGTTCAATTTTTAAGAAAGTTGTTCTCAATTTTTAACCAAGCAGTTCAATTTTGAACAACAAAAAATGAATTTTTATTCGAAAAGATTGATTTTCTACCAAACAAGATGAATTAAAAACACAAAAAGTTTATTGTAAATTAAATAGCTGAATTTTCTAACAAAGTAGTTGCATTTTTAAGTCTTAAAGACGAATTTTCAACATGACAGTTGAATTTGCAACAACAAAAAATGAATTTTTTCACAAGATTGTTGAATTTTCTACGGTGTAGAATAATTTTCTACCAAATATTTGAATTTTTAAACAAAAACATGAATCTTAAGCCGAGAAGAATAATATCTTACCGAAATGGAAGAATTTTCTACAAAAAGGATGAATAATTTGCAACCAAGCAGTTGAATTTTTGACTTTAAAAGATATTTTTATTTGAAATAGAAATTAAATCTTCTTCCTCATGAACATACTTATGAAAAATGTGTATGAAAAACATTCACAATTAAAACCCTCACTCTTTGGCTCAATAGAGAAAAATAAATAACGAATAAAAAAAGAGGGACAAAAAAGAAAAAAGTCATCCAAAACCAATTTTCACCTTAATTTCAGGAGACAAATCTTATCATTAAAATTTTTGTAAAAATAATGTTTCAAATAACAGCAACTTTTAGGAATGTATACAAATTTTTTGGGCTGTTTCTTTTCCTTTTGGAAAATGTAATATCTAAATAGAGTGGTTTAGAATCAACCACAAATGAAAAAGACAAATTTTTAGCCAAATAGTTGCATTTTGAGCTGAAATAAATTTTTAACAAGAAAGATGAAATACTTAGTTTTTCAATTTAAAAATTAAATTTTTACAAAAAAAAACGAATTTTTAACAAAATAGTTGAATTTTCAAACGAAGGAATAAATTTTCAACTGAAATGATAAATCATCAACTTTAATAGTTCAATTTTCTTTTAAAAAATCAACTTTCAACCAAAAATCAACGTTTTCTAATAAAATATTCAAATTTTCAACCAAGAATATTAATTTATTACAAAAAAGACAGATTTTCAACAAAATAAATTAATTTTTGAAGAAATAGTTGAATTTTCATCTAAAAGAGACAAATTTATAATAAACAATAGAATGTTTACATTTGAAGTTAACAAAATTAATTCGCACTCCCTACCTCCCTTAGAAAAAAAAAAACAAATTTCGAACAAAATTATTCCATTTTCAACGAAACGATTAATTTTCGAGGAAGAGTCTTCATTTAAAAAAAATGAAACTGAAAAAAATACACGAATTTTCGTGAGGAAAAGAAAAATTTTAATAAAAAGTGAAATAGTTGGATTATCAGTTAAAAAATTAATTTAAAAAAAAGTTATCACCAGAATAGTTCAATTTCCAACCAAACGAGTTTCAAGTAAAATCAAGAATCTTCGAACCGAGCTTCGAACAGAAAAATTACTATTTTACATAATTAGTTCAACTTTCAATCAATTAGTTCAATTTCCAACTAAAAATATACATTTTCCACAAAAAATGGAATAGGGTAATTTTCTGTTACAAAAATTAATTTTCGAAAAAGAAAAGAAATTTCAACAGTCTAGTAATATTTTTAACTGAACATATTAGTTTTCTACAAAATATTGAAAATTCCAATAAAAAGCGTGACTTTTTGATGAAATTGTTGAAATTTTGTAGATGCGGATTAATTTTCACCAAATGGTTGAATTTTTATTTAAAAAAAAAACGAATTTTTGATACAAAAAATTGATTTTTAATCGAAAAAATAAATTTTTAATTCCAATATTATAAAATCTATTGAAGTGTCGTGAAATTACATGAAATTTGATGATATTTTTTGAAGTTATGTGAAATCCCTTGGAATATTTGAAGTTCTACAAAATCCTTCAAGATCCTGGGGAATTGCTTAAAATACCTTATTGTAAGACCTTGAAATCCCTTAAAAATACTCGAAATCTTTTAAAATATCCTAAAACCTTATAAGTTCTATAAAATCCTTCAAAATCTTCAAAAATTCTAGGAAATTCTTTAAAATCACATGAAATGTTTTCAATCCCTTCAAATAATTAAAATCCCTGGAAATTTCCCTGAAATCTTTCAAATCGTTTGAAATCTCTTGAAATTATTTAAATTTTTGAAATCTATTGAAATCATTTTGAACCTTTCAAATATCTTAAAATATTGAGAACAAGTTTAAAGTCGTTTAAAATAAATTAAAAATTTAAAAACAACTTCAAAATCTGTGAGAATTTTTCCCATTATCTTGAAATTCCTTAAAATATATTGAAATCTCTTGAAAGCCATTCAAATTTTTCGAAACTCCTTAAAATCCTTTATAATATTCGAAAATCCTTTGAAATTATGTCAAATTGTTTAAATATCCTGAAATAAATTAAAAGCCTTTCAAATTTTCTGAAATCCTTGAAAATCTTTTGAAATTTCCTGAAATCTTGTGAAATCTCTTCAAAACCCTTCAAATCTTTGAAATCCCCTTTGAATCCCCCTGATATCTTACAAAATTCGTGGAAGTACTTCGATATGACATGAAATGTTTTTAAATCCTCTGATATCTCGTGAATTATTTTGAAGTATTTAGAAATCTCTGAAAATCTCCTGAAATCCATGAAATCCGGGGAAATCATTCCTAATTTCTTTAAATCCCTCAAAATCCTTTGGCATGTCTTGAAATCTTGTGAAATCTAGTAAAATTTCTGAAAATCTGATTGAACTTTTTGAGTTCATTAGAATCTCGTAAAATCTCTTGGAAAATCAAGATTCTCTCTGAAATTATACTAGCTCACTTCTTCAATCTCTTGAAACATATAAAAATAATTTTTAATCCTACCTTTTTTGTAATGCCCTCTTTATAAGAAAGACTTTTGTAATGCCTTGAAATCTTTTGTAAATAAATCTTACGAATTCTTACAATACGAGGAGTGGGTCTAGAATGTCAAAAATCATCTATACGCAATTAATGAACATTCCCTCAATAAATTTTAGTAATTTCTGAAAATAAATTATTCAGGACATAAAAAATGTTTTCCTCAACGCATCCATTCACCCCTGTATAAATAAAACCAACCCCAGAATGTAAAGAAGCTCGTAGCAAGTCGAAAGGAAAACTCCCCATGCAAAACTTTCAGAGTTAATTTCCTCCTCCCTTATTCAAGCTCCGCGAAGACACAGCAAAACAGCAATAACGTCAACCGAGACTTGACCCCGCGTCATCTCAACGCGGTAAAAGGGCCACCCTCCTCTCCCCCATCCCGAAAAAGGCACCCTTGACACTTCGCGATTGCGTCAACTCAGGGTCCCTTCTCATTCTCGTCCCCTTCCCCCAATGTCAGTCTCGCGTTCGCCTCTCACTGACTAAGCCTAAGGAAATAAAAAAGCTCGATGTTGGGGCAGACGAAGACAGGCTCTCTGGAGAAGACGAGGAAGACCAGGCGAAGCGAGGTTTCGATTTGGATGGGCTCGCTGCAGTGCATTCAAGGCCACTTCGAATCTGGACGCATAAACATGCCACGATCGTGGACGCCCATCACTCCGTATAATAACAATAAGAGTCGTTGGTCGGTCCCGTGCTCTGCACTCCTCAGAGTCCCTCGTCCTCTTCCTCTGGAAGAGGCCTCTTCGGATGCTGCCTTCCTTGTCGACCGAACGACAGCGCGGAGATCCCACGTGATTACGACCGCGGGAGCGTCTTCACAAATCACTCGGAGGCTCTGGACTCTCGAAGAAGCCCGTTCCTTCCGTTGCCCCTCACCTACGGTCGCCCTTCACCGGCCACCCGCCCCTCTTATATCTGCCCCCCGGTCGCCCCGTCATCAATGTCCACCCGCTCACACGGGTAGGGACCCTCACGCTCAACGCTGGCGATATAAATCTATATCATACCCTACACTCCTTGAGATTGCATTTTGTAGGAGTGTGGGTGTCTTAACGTACGTGAGTCAATGTTCGACCCAGCTGAAAATTCCTTTACCGGATCCCATAGAAGTTTCTGTGGAGGGTCCTATAAAGAATCATATATGGGATCCTATATGGGAGATTATGTCACAGATTCATGCATAGTATGTAGAGGATCAATCATAGATTCTTGCACAGAGTTATGTACAGGATCATTTATAGGATGTTGGACAAGTTTCTTTATAGATGTATACAGGATCATTCATAGTTTTCTACACATGTTCCTATTAGAATTCCTGTAGAGGATCATTTATAGGTTGGCGTACTGCTTTTTCTTTGAATTCCTGTACAGCACTTTCCTACTTAGATTCTTGTACAGGTTTGTGCAGATGTTTCTGGATACATTCCTGTCCATGGACTGGTACAGGTTCCTGCAGGTACCTGTACAAATTTCTCTACAACTTTCTTTATGGGTTAATTCACAGGTTTCTTCATAGGTTCTTTTGTACCGGACCAGGAATATTTATACGTTCTTGAGAAGGTTCTTGCTTACATTTTTGTACATGATCATTCATAGGTTTTTGTATAGGTTACTATACGGATTTTTGTATAGGTTCCTATACGTATTTTTGTATAGGTTCACTCATAGGTTCTTGTACTAGTACTTATACAGTTTCTACATGGAATTTTGTATATAGGATCACTAGTATCACTGAATAAAAATTAGAATTGAATCAAGAAAATATGAGTCTAAAAACGGACAATCCAATATTTTCTTGATCCAAGAATATTTTTCTTGTTTTAAGAAACTGTACTTGAATGAGGAAAATCAACTTTCTTAATTCAAGTACATTTTCTTGAAATGAGAAAAATATTTTTGGATCAAAAAAATATTGGATTGTCCGTATTTAGACCCATATTTTTTTGATTCAATGCCAATTTTTTTTCAGTGATATGTTCTTGTACAGTTCTTGCACAGTGTAAAATATAAACTAGTGTGGTCCATTTTTTTGTTTAGAAAAAAATGATATTTAAAGGTACCGCAAGTCCCATGAAGTTTAACACGTATTTCCCATAAGAAAAAAAGAAGTTTATGTAAATCTTATTCAGAATCCTCAATTTTATCTCAATCGAGTTGAAATTCAACATTTCTCTTCACAATTAGCCGTCGGATACAAATAAAATGTTACTTTTTGAATATCAACACCATAAGTCTGTTTTATAGGGTCCTAAAAAAACCCCATAAGTGAAAAAATGGGTTTTGCGAGTTTTTCGCGGTAATTATGACTTTGTTTGCGGTTTTTTCAGTGAAAATTATTTCTGGCACATGAAGGACCACTTCATACTGATGACTAGATCTCCATATAAATTATTTGAACAATTTATTATTGTTTTTAGTAATTTTCTCATAGAATGAGTTAGAAAGACGCAGTTTTTTCAAAAATTTCTCACTTGTTGTCGAATTTTCAATTAGAGGGGTGTGATAGTTCATCAATGTTAACAAGAGTGATTGTTTGATCAATTCATATTATAATTATTAATAATATTATATTTGAATAATGCTAGAAAGATGTGTTTTTTCTCAATTTCTGGCTTTTTGTCCAATTTTCATTTGAAGTGAAGTAATAATGAATTCAAGTCAACAAAATAATTGTTTAAACCATTGCGAACTCATAATTCAATAAAATTAATTTATATGTAATATTAAACATTACATGCCTTTGCTTAATTTGTAGAATGTTGCGTTTTTTCTGAAATTTTCAACTGTTTGTCTATTTTTCATTAGGCGTGACTTATTAATTAATTAAATTCAGAAAAAAGAATTGTTTGAACAAATTATTATTGTTCATTACTATCTTCATCTATATCAGTGCCTGACAGTTGCGGTTTTACGGCAATTTTTACCTTTCTGTCCTTTTTTCACTTAGTGAGGTAATAATTAATTGAAGTTAACAGAAAAGTTGTTCAAAGAATTTAATATTGATTTCTGCCTCTTGTGTAAAAAAGCTTTATTTCTTTAAATTAATTTTTTTTGAACTTCGGGAAAAAAGCAAAAATAATTCACTCAAAACAACAATACCATTCGAAAAATCATTTTTGTTGTGGTTGACGTATTATTTGTTCATAAATAAAAAGGCGATGCAAAGTTAAAGATTTTATTTAAAAAACCGCCACTTTCTAGCACTTATCTAAGAAAAGATAGTTATAAACAATATTTAATTGTTTAAACAACTTTTTCGTTAACTTTAATTAGCTACTACCTAAGTGAAAAAAGGACAGAAAGGTAAAAATTGCCAAAAAACCACAACTATCAGGCACTGATATAAATTAAGATAGTCATCAACAATAATATAATGTGTTTAAACAATTATTTTTGCTAAATCTAATTAATTATTAAGTCACTACTGATGAAAAAGAGACGAACAGTTGAAAATTTCAGAAAAAACCAGAACATGCTACCAATCAAGCAAAGAGAATATTATTAACAATGATAATAAATTGTTTAAACAATTATTTTGTTAATTTAAATTCATTATCACTTCACTCCAATTGAAAATTGGACAAAAAGCCACATCTTTCTAGCATTATTAAAATATAATATTAATAAAAGTAATAACAAATTGTTTTAACAATGAATTTTCTTGACTCTAATCAATGAATTAACTTATATTGATTGAAAATTTGACTAAAAGTGATTTTTTTTAAACTGCAATTTTGTAGCATTTTTCTATGAGAATATTATTAACATTAATAATAAATTGTTTCAACAATCACTCCTGTTAACATTGATGAACTCTCACTTTCCTCTTATTGAAAATTGGACAAGTGGGAAATCTTTGGAAAAACCCCGTCTTTCTAACTCCGTTCTATGAGAAAATTGCTAAAAACAATAATAAATTATTTAAACAATTTATATGAACATATAATCATCAGTATGAAATGTTCAGTATGTGCCAGGAATGATTTTCACTGAAAAAACCGCAAAAAAAGTCATAATTAGCGCGAAAAACTCGCAAAATGTATTTTTCACTTATGGGGTTTCTTTGGGACCCTATAAAACAGACGTATAAAACTCAATTGAGATAATATTGAGGATTCTGAATAAGATTCACAAAAACGTCTTTTTTCTCATGGGAAATACATGATAAACTTCATGGTTCTTGCGGCACCCCTAAATATCATTTTTTTTCGAAACAAAAAAAATGGATTCATTTTTGTGTGGATTCGAACAAAATTTCTAGGGTGTCCCCATCAAAATTCGAAAAAAAATTTTTTGGACCACCCTACTGTACACTGTACAGGATCATTTATACGTTATTGTACAATGTACAGGTTCTTGCTTGAATTCTTATACAGTATTTTTGATATAGGTTCTTTTAAATGTTTCTATATAGACTTTTGTATAACAACATTCATATGATTTTGTAGAGGTCGTTATTTGGATTCCGAGGATCATTTATACGTTTTTGTACAGGTTCTTTTTTTAATTCTTGTACAGGATCATTTATAGGTTCTTATCTGGATTCATGTAGTAGAAGTGTTGAGGGTAGATAATTAATTATGTACAGGTTCTTTTTTAATTCCTCTGCAGAATCATTCATAGGTATAAAAGTCCTTGCTTGAATGCTTGTAAAGTATCATTCATATAGGTTCTTGTTCTTGTTTCTACCTGTAATTTTGCACAGAATAATTTATATGATCTTGCACAGGTTCTTCTTTAAATTCTCGTACATAAGTTCTTGTACATTATACGTTTTTGTATTTGTTGTATTAATTGTTTTATTAATTATTTATTTAATATTGTATTAATTTTTTGTATTAATTGTACATGTTCCTGTATGGGATTCTGTATAGGATCACAGATATAACCTTTTACAGGTTCTTGTTTGCATTCTTGTGTAGAGTATAAGCTATATAGAGGATCATTTATATGTTCTTGAACATGCAGAATTATGCTTGAATTCTTGTGCAGGATCATTCATAGGTTCTTGTGCACGTTCTGGTTTGGATTCCTGTAGAGTATAGATGATCATTCATACGTTATTGTACAATTTCTTGCTTGAATTCTTGTACGCTATAAATGATAGTTTATACGTTCTCGTTCAGATTTCTTTATGGACTTTTATATAGGATCACTCATTGGTTCTTGCACAAGATATTGTTTTCATTTTTCTAGAGTATACAGCATCATTTATACGTTCTTGTACAAGATCTGGCTTGAAGTTTTGTGCATGATGATCCATAGGTTCTAGTAAAGGTTTCTGAGTATAGATCTTTGTATGGGATCATTCATAGGTTCTTGTACAGGTTCATAATTAGATTCCTGTGGAGGGTAGATGAATATCCATACATTCTTGTACAAGTTCTAGGTTTGAATTCTTGTAGACTGTCCGGGATAATGTTTGCGTTCTTGTACAAGTTATTTCTTGAATTCTTGTACATGATCATTCATAGGTTCTCTTGTACAGGATAATACATACATTTTTGTACAGGTTTTTGTTTAGATTCCTGTATAGTGCAGATGATCATGTATACATTCTTGTGCAGGTTATTGTTTGAATAGTTGTAGACTGTACATGATAATTTATGCGTTCTTGTAAAGGTTCTTGTATTTCTGTATAAAGATAATTTATGCGCTCTTTTACAGGTTCTTTCCTGAATTCTTGTACTGGATAATCCATAAGCTCTTGTAGAGATTCCTGTATGGACTTTTGCATAGGATCATTCATAGGTTCTTGTATACAGGTTTTTATTTGGATTCCTGTATGAGTTAGATATTTTGTTTGTTTATATTTTGTTGTTTTGTTTGTTTGTTTGTTCATTGATACCTTCTTATGAAGGTTTTTCTATGAATTCTTGTGCAGAATCATTTATAGGTTCTTGTTCAGTTCATATAGGTTCTTCTTTTGATTCGTGCACATGATAATTCTTATAGGTTCCCGTAAAATTTCCAATGACACCAACTTATATACAATTATTGTAAAAGGTCTTTTCAATTGTATTTATTTCACTGATGCAAAATGAAGAATAAGAACGGAATTCCGTGAAGGAACGAAATTTAAATACTAAATGACTCTGGTTTCACAGTAGATCAGCACTTTTGAACAATCGAGTATTTGCGCTAGATTGGCTAATTGATGAACACGTACCCGAATGGACAAAGTTTCCTCTGGCGGGAGTTTCGGGCGGAGTTGAAAATAAACAGTTCTCGTATTTGCTGCGAAGGGTGTGTTTATGACGTGGTTGTTTGCAGATGCTACATTATAAAGAAGCTGTGCGGCACGAGACCTCTCTATACCTCTGTATGTTGAAAGGACTCAGGGCGTGGCAAGCCCCAGGGTGCCTCCGTTGGGAATAAATTACGTGGGGGCGGGGGAGCCGCACGGTTATTATTGCTTAATAGATAGCCAAACAAATGGTTCACGCCTTCCCTTCCAATAACATCATGATTAAATTGTCTCCTGGCACGAACACCCAGGTTATGAAGAAGTATCAGGTGTCTCGGCAACTTTTAACTAATTTTATTCAAACAGGTCCGAATCGTCCAATGGGTAATGTTACCGATTAGAATAAAAATGTAGTTGATGTGGCCTACGACAGGTTGATATAGATGAGAGAATTTTTGAAAATCAGGGAAAGTCAGGGCATTTAAAACTGGTGAGGGAACGTAAGGGTATGTTAGGAAAAACCCTCGGTAAAACCTAAAAGAGTTAGGGAATTTTCGATAAACTGAAATTTAAGTTTAGAAGTCATTCACAAATGACGTAAGGCGTTTTACTGACATTTTTTTCTTTGACCCCCCTACCCACACACATAAACCACAAAATCTTCATAAGATTTCATAAACTTCGGGAATGAACATACATATAAATTCTGTTAATTATATTCTGTATTACAAACGTATAATGTTACGGTTTTTTTATTCCATTTTTCATTTGTTTATGAATCTTGTGATGGAAAATTTTATAATTTAAAAACAAATTTAACTATTTTGTTGGAAAATTCATCTTTTTGGGTTAAAATTCAACTATTTTGTTGAAAATTAACATTTTTTTCAAAATTCGTATTTTTGGCTCGAAATTTTTTTTTCATTATTGACTGTAAAATCTTTCGAAGTTGAAATTCAACTCTTTAGTTGAAAATTCGTCTTTTTTGTGTAAAAGTGCATTTTTATCCTGGAAAATGAATCTTGTTTGACTGAAAATGCAACTGCTTGCTGTAAAAATTAATATCTTTTGTCCAAGAATTCTACTTCTTTGTTAACAATAGGCATTTTTTGTGTAATTCAACTGTTTTTCGTTCAAAATTCAAATCTTTTAGGCTTGAAATATCAATTACTTAATTTTTCGTTGAAAGTTCATTTTTTTAGTAGAAATTTCAGTTGCTTTATGTTAAAAGTAGAACAACTTTGTTAAAAATTCATTTTTATGATTGATGGTCCATTATTTCAGTTCAAAATTCTTTCATTTTTCGTTGAAATTCAACTACTTCGTAGAAAATTCCTTTTCTTTGTTCAAACTAAATTTTTTAAACTAAAAATTCATCTATTCCATGTTTGGTTGACACTTTACCTTGTTCAGTTTAAAATTCAATTATTTGCTTGAGAATTCATGCATTTTTCGAAAATTCGTCAACTATATTTGTCTGAAAATTAATTTATTGTGTTGAAAATGCAATATCTCTAAGTGGATGAACCCCTTCAAAATTCTCTCTGACTTTTGTCGCGGAAAATCTTCAAAATAAATGTAGAAACAATCATTTTTTCACATTGATATTATTGATCGCCCAGCCCTAGGTGCAAGGCTAATTCTTATACCTAAAAGAGACATTAATAACAATCAGGAAAAATGACAAATTGTTCAGGAAAAAGTCAGGGAAAGTCAAGAAATTTTTTAATTGGGACTTTGCAGCAACCCTGTATAAGCATCAAACCTCGGTAAAATATATTCGAAAAAATATCAACGAAAGAATGTTGTATCAAGATTAGGACTCGGCATTTGGAAAACTGATAAAATATTCGTCAGGTTCAGCAAACCATGGAAGATTTACGGATATTAGAAATTTTACTGATAGCTCTACTCGTGTATACATTTACGTTTAGGTTTACAAAATGCGGTAAAAGTAGACGGTTGATTTACGTCGAAGTTGAAATCTGTAAGCTGTAAGGTAGTTGCGAACAGCTATGATCAACCTCTTGGCCTATAAGCTTGATCGGTCATGCAAAATCGCATACACATGAGTATTCGTACAACGGCAGCAATGCTCGCTAATGACGCGGAGAGATACTACTGATACCTCTAATTAATTCCACCTATCTCCTCGATATACAAATCCCCAGTGGCCCACTGATATATAAATGACTTTTAAACAACATGCGATCAAAACGTTGATGTTCTCTTTTTATCAAGGGGTCGAACACTCTGAGTTTTCGTATACCAGGAATATATTATTTGAAAAATATTCGGGAACATAGAGAATATATCGAAATATTTGAGAATATAGAGAATATATCGAAATCAAGAGGCGAAGACTTGTAAGGATTGTGAAGAAAATTATCTTGTCTCTCCGTAGCTTAGTGGTCAAGAGCATCAGATCGGAACTCTGAATGACTTGGTGTTCGAATCCCACCGGAGCTAGAGAGAATTTTTTCACAATTCAAGTATCAATGTTTTATGAAAATATTGAAACGACCAGTAGACAAGAAACTTTAACATCATAATTAATTAATAGTAATCATTAATAATTATTACGTATTACCCTGGTCAAGAAAATTAACATCAAAAATTTAATTTAAACCTATCAAGCTTAAGTGCTATAATCTTGCAAGTATAAGGAATGTCGTCGACATTCTACTTGTAAGGATTGTGAAGAAAATTATCCTGTCTCTCCGTAGCTTAGTGGTCAAGAGTATCAGACCGGAAGTCCGGAAATCTGAATGAGGTGGTGTTCGAATCCCACCGGAGCTAGAGATAATTTTTTTCACAATTTAAGTATCCATATTTTATCAAAATATTGAAACGACCAGTAGACAAAAAAATTCAACCTCATAATTAACTAATAGTAATAATTAATAATTATTACGTATTACCCTGGTCA
>CAKNXH010062372.1:38792-69278 GCA_932178445.1 Andricus quercusramuli
GTAAGGATTGTGAAGAAAATTATCTTGTCTCTCCGTAGCTTAGTGGTTAAGAGTATCAGTGTCAGTTTATTCATTTCGGCAAAAAAAATTCAAGTTGTTTGATAAAGGTTTCTCCCATCATTTGCAGGACATTCAAGGTCATTTCACACAAAAAGTGGGCTTTTTCTAAATTGTGATGATAAAAAAACAGTGCTAACACTTGTATACTAGATGGTAGTTTATTGCCAACTAAGCTTTCCTCTTTCTTTTCTAAAAAGGAAATCATCAACCTTTCCTCTGTACGCATGACAATTGACTCTTCGTAATTATAATTTGAAAACAAAACTTGATCCAACATTATTAAAGCTGCGATATCTTACTGTTTTTATCGTTCTCTATATCTAATTTAAAGCAAAATAAAAAAAAACTACCATGAGTAAGAAAATTTGTTCGAATGACCATTTTCCACAAAATGACCTTGAATGACCTTAAAGTAATATGACACGCAATTATTAAAACTTTTGAATAATTTTTTGCCGCAATTAATAGATTGACACTGTTTCTCAAAAAAAGAACCGGAGAAAATTTAATTTAATCGACATTTTCTCAAGAAAATGACCTTGAGCCACCCTTGAATGTGATTGTAAAAGTCTGAAACAAATCTGAGTGCAATATTAACACACACATATTAGGATGATTTTTTCTGCTTTTTTTCTTAATTCAACTTGGCACCCCTACAAACTGTTTCCTGTGTCAAGAAAATGACCTCTAATTTGTTTCAAAATTTCGATAAATTTCGTTTATTCGATAAAAAAATTTCAGAGGTCGCTCAAGGTCATTTCAGGGGAAAATGCTCATTCCCAATTAAATTGACGCTATTCATTGGTTACTTATTTCTGGCGCGTATGAATTGTGTTCTTGATAATTCATAATTGCACTCAGATTTTTTCAGACTTTTACAATGACATTCAAAGGTGTCTCAAGGTCATTTTCTTCATAAAATGTTGACTCAATGAAATTGAGAATGAAATGAGAAGCAGTGTCAATTTATTCATTTAGATGAAGAAAATTAGTCAAGTTGTTTGATAAATGTTTGTCATAATATTTGAAGGACATTCAAGGTCATTTCGCGAAAATTGAGTTTTTTGTAATTTGTGATGATGAAAAAACAGTGCTAACACTTGCATACTAGATGGTAGTTTATCACAAACTAAGTTCTCCTCTTTCTTTTCTAAGAGGTCAATCAATACCCCTTCTTCTGCACTTATGATGATTAATTCTTCAGAATTAAATTCTAAAAACGAAACTTGATCATATATTGATTAAACTGCGATATCCTACTGTTTTCAACAATTTTTATTTTTAATTTAAAGCACAATTACAAAAAAATAACTACTATGAAAAAGAAAAAAATTTTAAATTACCATTTTTCGCAAAATTACCTCCAATAACCTTCAAGTAATATCACACGCAGTTATTAAATCTTTCGACTAATTTTTTTGCCGTAATGAATAAATTGACACTGTTTCTCAAAACAAAAAAAACTAGAGAAAATTCAATTTATTAAAATTTTGATTGAGAAAATGACCTTGAGCCACTTTTGAATGTCATTGTGAAAGTCTGCACAAATCTGAGTCCAATATTATCTTGTAAAAACTGAAATTTTCAAGAAAGTAAATTAATTTTGAAGCACACAATTTGAAAATAAAATGGAGAATCCTTAACAAGAAAACTAAATTTTTAACCAAGCAGTTCAAATTTCAACCAAATAGTTGCATCTTCAATTAATTTTGGTTGAAAATTCATGTATTTTGTTGAAAAGTATTTTTTTCGTTTAAAATTAATTTTTCAACTGAAAATTCAACTGTTTAATAATTCGTTATACATTTATATATTTTGCTAGAAATTCGTTTTTTTGTTATAAAAAATGAATTTTTCAACTAAAAATTCCTTCTTTTTAATTTTGGTTAAAAATGTATCTTTTTTTTAGTCAAAATTTCATCTTTTGGTTGAAAATTCAACTATTTGGTGTAATATTCAATTTTTTCATTTTTGGTTGAAGATTCATCATCTCGTTCATCATTTAAGATTAGGAAAATTTCTTCAGTTGAAAATTTAACTATTTTCTTTTTAATATTCGTTTTCTTGGTCGAATATTAATTTTTAAATTGAAAATGTAACTATTGTACTTTCGCTTGAAAATTAATATTTTTTGGTCGAAAGTTCATTTATTTTGTTGAAAACACGGTCTTTTGTGTTAAGAAGTCAATTAGTTGGGTAGAAAATTCATATTTTTGCTTGAAAATTCAACTTTTTTGTAGAAAATTAGTTTTTTTTTGCCTTAAAATTCAACAATTTTATTCGAAATGAACTTTTTTGTCAAAAACTCGTATTTTTGGGTGGAAAACTCAACCATTTTATATAGAAAATTCTTTTTTTTTTTGGCTTGAAAATTCAACATTTTGGATACAAATTATTTTCTTTATTGATTGAAAAATCTTTCTTGGTTGAAAGTTAATCTCCTACGATTAAGGATTCAACTGGTTTGTCGGATATTCGTTTTTTTTTGTTTCAAGTCAACAATTTTTGATCAAAAATTAAAATATTTTTTGTCAAAATGTCAAATATTAGGCTTTTGATGAGAAGTGATTTATTTTGTTTGAAGGTTCATATATTTGGCTCAAAATTCAACTATTTGTTTCCAAAATTCCTTCCTTTTTGGGTTGGGAATTAATCATCTAATTGAAAAGTTCATCTCTTTGGTTAAAAAGTAAACTATTTTGTTGAAAAATTTTTTTTTCATACAAAATCATTGTTTCTCATGCATTTTCTTGAAAGTTCGTCTCTCTCTGGCGAATAATCAACCGTTTGATTCAAAATTGATTTTCAGTTGAAAAATTTCTTACGTAAGATCTTTCAATTTCCTTATAAAATTGTGAATTACTGTTGTCTCTGGAAGTCTTGAAAATAAATTTAGCAACAGACATGTTTTTGAATTTGAATAGTTCATCTCAGAGAATTTCGAAATTGGGATTTTGTAGCATCCCTAATTAAACTGACAATTAGCAGGCCCTAAAAGCAAAAAAAATGCAAAGTTCATTTTCTTTGCTTGAAGAACCAAAGCTTCTATAGAGCAAGCCAGAGAAGAGAATCTAGCGAGAGCAAAGACCAAGGAAAAACGAATCTATTACCATGAAATCGACTAGATTTGCTTGAGAATGAATTGGCTCGATAGCGCATCAGCAGCGGCACCTTTTACATTTTATCGACATTTTCCACCAGAATTTCATATTTATATAGTGGCTGAGTGGCCGAGTATGACATCAGCAATGTGAGTCAGCACCTGGTTTATGTACATCAGTAATGACCGCGCTCTTGTCAATTATTGATCAATGCCATTACGCTCTTTGGCTATTGTAGCGCAATAATTACGCCATTGACTTCCATTTTAAGACAATCCTGCCACGCTCCACATACCGCGTTCAATAGAGATTTTCGAACGATGCAATCGGAATTCTCGGGACCTAATGAGACACACTAACACTGATCAACCAAAATGTCATCGCTGAATGCGACATATCATTCCCAAAGTTATATTAGAAAATATGTTTGGAAAGTGATGTTGTTTGAATGATATAATTTATAAAAATATAATGTTAAAGATGGTAAAACGACATACTTCAGACCAAAAGAATTCATTCGTTGGATCCTTTATTCCATTTCTCGACGTTTCGAAAACAATAGGTTTTCCTCATCAGTACAAAAATTATTAGGTAGAGAATTCCGAATTCTTTCACAGATGTAAAAAAGTTCATCAATTTGAACAGGAAGATTAATAATTTAAAAACTAGAGAATCATTTCTTGTTTATTTTCGCATTCATGATTTATTATCAAAGAATATTGCTAATGCTACCAAGAATTTTGGAAATTTACAATTTTTTAGTCGCAGTGCAAAAAACGATGTTAATTTCATGGCAGATTCTTGAGAACGTCGTTTACTTAATGATGAAATTAAAGACCTGAATAACCACTTAGAATATTTGAAACAAAATTTTTATAATGTCCAAATAAATTCAAGAAACTCCTTACCTAATGATATATGTACTAACATTTCAGAAAATCAATTAAATAGCACAGTAAGAAATTTAAAGGATGAACAAAGACTGGAGAGAAAACTTTAAAATTTGAAAATTGATAGTAAAGTTCATGTACATATAAATATAAACAAACATAAAGCACAATTAATTCTGATTATGAAGATCCTTGGATTATAAATTTTAGTAATGTTGTTATTCCCGACAAAGTTAACGATATTTTAAACTATGAAACAAATTTAGTTCATCTTTTTTAATACAAACGTGAAATAATTTTAGGTATAGTTAAAGATATAGAGTCAAATATTGGTTTAATTAAAAATACTGAAGATCGTGATTGGCTAACACATAGAATAATTGATACATCACATAATTTTTTACAGAATAATGAAATTACTCATGTGGATAGAGTCTTGGAAAGAAATATCAATAAAACACAAACATTCATCAATTCTAATAAACAATTATTAATTACCCATGCAGATAAAAGTAATAATACTGTTGTTCTTAACAAGGAATCATATGTTGAAAAATGCAAGAATTATTCAATGATACAGCATAAAAACTAAATGAAAACCCTGAAAAATTGAAATATGAAACTTTCAAATTGTTAAATTCTTTGCGAATTAATGGATATTTAGGCAAAGATATATTATCCAAAGATATTTCAGTTCACGACACTAACATTCCTAGAATTTATGGCTTACCTAAAGTTCACAAACCTAATTGTCCACTTCCACCTGTAGTTTCCTTAATAAATTCACCGACATGTAAAATGGCTAATATTTTTAATAACATTCTTAAAAAAGCTTTAATAGTGCCAAAATCTTAAGTATAAAATTCTTTTGAATTCAAGAATATAATAATTAGGAAAACAATTCCACCTGATCATATCATGGCTTCGCTAGATGTTTCTTTTTATTCAGTAACTTTCCAATTCATTTAGTAATTAATAGTATTTTGAGTAGATGGATTAACATAAAAAACTACATAGATTTACGTCTCGATAAATTTTAAGAAGGAAACCAATTCTTAATGGAACAAACAGTATTTAAATTTAATAACAATTTTTATAGACAAATATTTGGAACACCTATGACTTCACCCATTTTTCCAGTCGTAGCTGATTTTGTTATGCAAGATTTAGAATCCAATGTCATAAAACATTCAGATTTTTCTTTACACACATATTTTGGATATGTTGATGATACTTCTATTATTTTACCGAAAGATAAACTACTTTATGTTATAAATCAATTTCATTCTTATCATCATAAACTCAAATTGACACATGAAATTGAAAGCAATCAATGTTAAAGTTATAAAAACTGACTATATAAGGATAATAATAATTATATATATAATAATATTATTGTTATTATTATGATAATACATGATGAAAAAATTAAAAAGTAATAATTTTTTTCTAATCATCCAATATATCTGTTTTGGTTAAAAGTTAATCTACTTTGTTGAAAAATCAATAATTTTGTTGAGTTCATTGTTTTTTGATTGAAGATTTTTCATTTCAGTTGAATATTCATTTCTTCAATTGAAGGTTTAACTAGCTTGTTGAAAATTTGTTTGTTAGGGTACAAATTAACTTTTCGAATGAAATTTAAACTATTCCATTTTTTGTGAAAAATTGACCTTTTCTAGTTAAATATCCAATTGTTTGGTAGAAAATTCTAACTATTGTATTAAAATTATTTCGTTGGTTGAGAATTTAACTACTTTGTTGAAAGTTGATTTATTTTGTAGAAAATTTAACAATCCTATTGAAAAATAATTCTGTTTGATTGAAAATTCATGTCAGTCCAGTTTAGGCGATAAACCCGGATTAATTCATCTTTGCTGGATCACATTTTATATCTTTATATTATTAAAAAGTATTTTTTTCTCACCAAACTTGGGTCCCTTTTGTTGAAAACTATGGAAAATACCATTTTTGACTTTCCGGATTGGAAAGAAGTAGCGGCCCTTGTTCAAAATTTGATTTAATATAGTATAAATAATGTAAACATTAATTTTATTAAAAAGAATTTATTTGTCTATTTTCGTGAAAATCTCCTTGTTCCTCTCTTTCAAATAATTTTGTTTCTTAATGTTTTTAATTTCTATTCTTTATTGTTAAAAACGGAATCAAAACCTTGGAAGAAAGGGGAAAATCGGAAAAATTGGGTGAAAATTTTCAATTTTAGGTGTTTCAGATTTTTCAAATTCAAGGGAAATAAAAGGGGAAAAGAGGATTAGTTGAAAATAATTTGCTAACAAATTTAATCTTGTTCAATTTTTGACATTCCTGGCTAAAACTTCTGCCTGAACTTTCAAGTATGGTCATGATTTAATTTTTGCACTAATATGGACCTGAGGTCTCACAGACCGCTGCATATATTTATATCTAATTGAACAAGTGAAGAAGATTTTATTACCTAAGTATTTGGAGAGACTTTGAAATTAGTAAGAAATTATTAAATTTCATCAACTTTTGATATTAATAATCTTTTACACTAGTCGGGGAGGGACCCACATATCAGAAGTATGAAAGGCGGTCTGTGAGACCGCCTTTCATACATAAATGTTAAAGATATTAGTGACCAAAATCGATGATTGGGTCTGAGTGATCCATAATGTGCTTCGAGGGCTGAGAAAAAGAATCTTGTTTTAAGACAAAATTAGGTTTAAAACTGGCTTCAAACCAAAGAATATATTCTTAGGAAAAGCCAAGAACAATTTAAAAAACCTGTAGCAAAAGTTAGGTTGTATCAAAAGTGAAACTTTTTTATTGTGTAAGCTAGAATCTGTGAGAAAATGGCTAGGTTGATTACAAATTACAAATTGTTGAGAACTGAGATATATTTTCAATGAAACAAACTGATTGTTAATAAAAGTTATTAGGGAAGTCTTTTTTGTCAAGAAGACCGCGAAGTGAAGTTGAATCAGTGAAGTGAATTTGCCTCATGAGCAGATTCCTTGAGATAATAACTAGAATTGGAATAATTTTGTTGATAATCACAGAGTATGTAAGTTGTTTGTTTAATTATGGATGGATTTTAATGATTGATTATTTGCGAGTCATCGTGATTGGTAGAAGTAACGGTGCTGCAAATCTTGATGAGTTGGTTGAATAGGTGGGTATTGGGTACCGAGGGGAACGATTACCATAGACATGCGACGCGTTGATTATAAACATAATTAAAAAGAACAACCACCTCCATGTCGTTCCTTTTAAGTGTATGCAGCTAACTTGTGTGCGCCCCTCGATCCCGGTGGTCCTATACGTTTAGGTGGATTATCCTGCGAATCTCGCAACAGGATCTTCCAGCCTGAGTTTCCAATCGGTATCTTCTCGTAATTAATTCTCGATCGGTACAATGTCGATTGAATGACCGGATATACCCTCGACAACTGCAAAGTCTGTCCGAAGACATCGCGATGCGAGGTTCCTATTCATTCTGAAGGTGGAAATGGAAAACTTGTCATTCAAAAGTACCCACATTCTTCCTTCCCCCAGTTCATTTACTTCCTTTAGAACGATTCTTTATACTGCCTTTGATTGAGCAGAGAAAAAATTTCTGTTCAAGATAAAGTCCAAGCAGATTGAATTTGACGTGCAAAAATTAGGGTCTACGAGACCTACTTCCTACTTCAAGATATTTCAGGATATTTCGATGACATAAGGTGTTTTTTTGTGAATCTTTGGAAAATGAGTATTAGGGCAACCTTTTAAAGAAAACTCAACACAAAGAAAAACCATTCGTGTATAGTTGAACATTGCTGATTTGGAAAGAGTCATGCGGGCATCCATGGGCCGTACACTGTAACGCCTACAATTTGTATCTGAAATGAAAAATCCAGGATTATCTCATTTTTTATGAAATGATATTGTCAATGAACCTAACAAATAAGAGAGTGCGGGATTTTCATTTCACATAAGATTTAAGATAACCCCAAGCAGATTGAACTTGACAAGAAAAAATTAGGGTCTACGAGACCTACTTCTGACTTCAAGATATTTCAGGATATTTCAATGACTTGAAGGAGGAACCTGGTTTGGGATGCTTTAAATTAGGTGTTTTTTTTGTGAATTTCAGAAAAATCAAGTGTCAAGGCAAGATTTTTCCAATTTCCAGGATATATTTGTTACACAAAGAAAAACAATTCGCGTATGGTTAAAAATTGCTGATTTAGAAAGAGTCATGCGGGCATCCATCGGCCGTACACTCTAACTTCTGCAATTTGTATCTGGAATAAAAAATCCAGGATTATCTCATTTTTGATGAAATTATGTTATCAATGCACCTAAGAAATAAAAGATTTCGGGATTTTCATTTCAGGTAATATTCAAGATAACCCCAAGCAAATTGAACTTGACATGAAAAAATTAGGGTCTACGAGACCTACTTCTGACTGCAAGATATTTCAGGATATTTCAATGACTTAAAGGAGAAACCTGATTTGGGATGCTTAAAAACAGGTGTTGTTTGTGAATCTTTGGAAAATGAAGTATTAGGGCCACCTTTCAAAGAAAAATCAACACAAAGAAAAACGATTTGTGTATAGTTGAACATTGCTGATTTAGAAAGAGTCATGCCAGCATCCATCGGCCGTACACTCTAACGCCTACAATTTGTATCTGTAATAAAAAATCCAGGATTATCTCGTTTTTGATGAAATTATATTGTCAATGAACCTAAGAAATAAGAGATTTCGGGATTTTCATTTCAGGTCAGTTTCAAGATAACCCCAAGCAGATTGAACTTCACATGCAAAAATTAGGGTCTACGAGTCCTACTTCTGACTTCAAGACATTTCAGGATATTTTAATGACCTGGTTCAGGTTGCTTGAAATCATGTGTTTCTTTTTGTGAATCTTCAAAAAAATGAAGTATTGAGGCAACCTTTTACAAAATTTTAGGATATATCTGTACACAAAGAAAAATAATTAGTATATATTCTTCGTATATACTCTAGCGTCTCCAATTTGTATCTAAAATAAAAAATCCAGAATTATCTCATTTCCAAGTAAGTTATATTTTCGATGAACCTAACAAATAAACAAAAATTTGAAATTAACGAAGATGGTAGAAGTTTAAGAATCAATTTTCACAGAAAATGTTCCTATTATTTATTTAAACAAATATATTAAAAAAAATGTTCCATATATATTTGAGGTTCGTTAATAGCGTAATTTCATTAAAAATAAGAGATTTCGGGATTTTTATTTTAGATAAAATTTGAAGGTGGTAGAGTGTACACAAATTCACTACCTCTGATAGCGTGGCGATCGTTAAATGTCGGCTCGGCTCTTCTTGAATCAATCATTTTTAACTTCAAATGATTTCTTTAAAAGACTTGTATAAGTATATCCTAAGAGTTTTGAAAATGGTTGTCTTGATACTTTATTTCCTAGAAATTCATAAAAAAACACCTGATTTTTAACGTTTTAAACCAGTTTCCCCCTTCAGAAGATTTTACTGTCTTCTGGAGATTACTAGAAAATTCCAGTGACTTCAAGTGACCTTAAGTGACTTTATTCGAATTCATGTGAGTTTCTTCCAGTTCCTTTCCAGGATATTTCAATGACTTGAGGGGGAAACTTAGATTAAGACTCATAAAATCAGGCGTTTTTTGTAAATTAAAAAAAAATTAAGTATCAAGGTAAACTTTGAAGAAAATAGGATATTTTTGTACACACCGTCCTACGAAAAAGTTCAATTATAGTTAAAAATTGTTGATTTAGGAAGAGCCGTGCATTGAACAAATAATTTAATTTTCAACTCAAGAAGATAAATTTTGAACCAAAATGTAAATAATTGAAATTTTGATCAAAAATATTATTTTTTAAACCCTCGAAACAATAAATTTCCGATAAAATGGTTACATTTTCAACCAAAAAGGTGAACCTCTAATAAAAAAAATGATTTTTCAATACGTAGTGTAATATTTGAAATTTCCACAAAAAAATATAAAAAATATTTCAATTTTCATCCGAAAACTGCTGAATTCAACAGAAAATACCAGAAAAAATTTAAAAAGTTGTATTGTCAACCCAGAACGATTTTTCAGTCAATAAAGAAAATAAATTGCTGTAATTCCAACTAGACGAATTTCCTACAAAACTGTTGAGCTTTTAACAAAAATATGAATTTTAGAGAAGAATATTAATTTTCAAAAAAATTGTTAAATTTTAAATAAAAAAGGAAACGAATTTTCTACAAAAAGTTGAATTTTCAACACAAAAATATAAATCTTATATCCGAAGAAATGAATTTTCAACCCAAAAGATTATCATTTTCCATCAAAAGGATTAAATTTCTACTACAGAAGACGAATTTTCAGAAAAATATGAATTTTTCACCAAATAGTTGAATTCTTTACTAAAGACAATAAATTTACAACGAAACGTCGAACAGTTATATTTAAAGTTATAAAAATTAATTTTTACCAAGAAGAAAAAGAAGTTCGGACTAAATAATTAAATTTCGAACCAAATAATTGAAAGTTTAATCCTTAACAAAAAATGTAATAATTGATATTTCAACCAAAGAACACGCATTTCGAACTAAATAGTTCAATCTCCAATGAGAAGAAAATAATTTTTAAGCGAATAATTAATAGTCTTATTTTTATCCAAAACAGATGAAAACTCCACGATAACAGATGAATTGTACAATCATAAAGTCAAATTTCGAAAAAAAATAATTAAATTTTCAACCAAGAAAAAGATGTCACAGCTGTTAAAAAATGTCAGATAAAACGTTGAATTTTGGTCCCAGAAAATATATATTTGCAGAAAAAAAATTATGTTCAGACCAAAAAGATGAATTTTTGTTAAAAAGTTTAATTTAAAAAAAAATAATGACTTTTTAAGCAATTTTTTTAAAGTTTCTATATATGCTTGAAAAATTTTACGATAGTTTGCAATGCTTTTAGAAATTATTTTTTTTAGGTCAACAAAAATGAGATTTCATCCCAAAATTCTCTGAAGAATTCACTGACTTCAAGAGATTTTGAGGGAATTCAAGTAAATAGAAATTTCTGAAAAATTCACTGACTTTAGGAGAAGTCAAGTGACTTCAATTGACATCAAGTGAATCAAGATATTTTGGGTGATTTGAGATATTTCAAGAGACTTCAGGAGATTTCATTACATGTGTACCTCGGGGTCTTATGAAACTTTATTTTTGCAAAATAAGTTTCAGAATGTAGAAAAAAATCATTTTATTTTTGCAGAAGCATTTTATAAAGGAAATAGAAGCCTCATGATAGGAATTTCCAAAAAATTAGTATTTTTGATTTTTATAAACTCATAAAAATTCAGAAAAACCAGAAGTAATTTGAACAAGTAGGTTGATTTTTGATACCCATTATTGACTTCACATTATCCTGAAAATACCATAATTTAATGAACAATTAAAGATTATTTAAACACGTTGAAATTGTTCGAACAATATCAAATTATCTAAATTATTAATTCAAACGTAAGATTTTTTTAAATTCTCGTTTCTGACATTTTTTTTCGTGCCCCTCCAAAGGGTCTTCAGACTCTTCAAAGGGTTGAATTAAAAAGTTAACAATCATATCTTATTCCACGAGGGATTCCAAATTTTGAAATGATCACAGCCAAATTTAATTTGAATCCATTTTATTGATGGCATAAAATAAAAATTTTATTGGTGCCTGAAAATTCGTTTATAGGAAACACTTGATCGCACAATTCGCGTGTCGTTATTAACGCCTACGTTTTGCTTGAAAGATTTTAGAATCTGGTCGGTTGATGTTGGAGGATAGTAGAAGCGAAATCCGTAAAAATGTCTCGTTCGACAATAGCACTATATTACGAAGGCAATTAAATTGGATGTTTGAAAGGGTGATCGCTAAAACAAAGGCGGTTCCATATGTAAATCCGGTTAATGCAGCGGCTTTATCAAAAAACGCGTTTCAAATTATAAATACCTGTGCGGCTTGCACAGACCCTTTAAGAGGACCCCAATTTGGATTCTAACGAGTATAATATTTCAGCTGGGACCGTCCCGCATAAAGATCATTATCGAGCAAGCTCGTACTCCTTTTTTCCTCAAACCCTGAAAGTTCGACAGCGATAGACAAGTTCGTAGATTATAATTTGGTACTATATTCAAAAATTTACCAAGATCAAGATACCAGCATTTTAGCTAATACACTGGAACCTCGATTTAAGTGAACTGTCTATGTGCGTCCCTGGACCTGATGTCCTTTGCAGTTTTTTGATGAGGGCAGTCACGGGTCTGAAAGAGAGAGAGAGAGAGAGAGAGAGAGAGAGAGAGATGCGATTTTCAGCCAAACGTGACAAATAGCATGAGGGCCGCACTCTTAGCGCATGCATTACATGACTTGAGATGCATAAATCAAGGTTCCAGTGTACTCTCTTCCATACAGAAAAACTGGGGTTTCTATCAGAAACAATTTTTGGTTTCAAAGCAGGTGCAACAAAAAAGAACCTCTCTTGCTGAAAAGGAACCCAAAGTTGAATTTTCAATATAAAAAGACGACTTCGTAGAAGATCGTTGATTTTTCAACCAGAAAAGATGAATTTTCGATAATTTTTAACAAATTCGTCTAATTTTTTACCAAATTGCTGTATTTTCAATCAAGAAAATTAATTTTTTACCGGAAGACGAATTTCCAACAAAGTACATAGATTTTTAACTAAATAGTTGCATTTACAATTGGAAAAGATAAGTTTTAAACCAAAAAAAATTCTAACAAAATAGTTGAAACCTCAACCAAGTAGATGAATTTTCAACAAAGAAAATTCATTTTCTACCTAAATGGACGAATTTTCAACAAAATAGTTAATTTTCAATAGAGGAAGATGAGCTGTCAACGAAATAGTTGCACTTTTGAATAAATCATAATAATTTTCTACAAAAAATAGAATCGTTGCATTTTTAATGTGAGAAACGAAAGTGATGAATTTTCTACCAAAATAGACGCATTTTCAAAAAAATAATTAATTTTTCAAATATATAGATTAATTTTTAACAAATTGGTTTATGTTTCTTACAAAATAGTGGAATTTCTTACCAAAAAGATATTTTTCCGACAATGATTGAATTTTCAACCAAATAGTTTAATTTTGTACAAAATTGTTAAATTTTCGAGCCAAAAAGGCTATATTTCTACTGAACAGTTCAATCTTAACGCAAAATATGAGTTTTCAACAACAAAATTAATTGACGACCAAATTTGAATTTTCAATCAAAATGATGATTCTATAACGAAGGAAAAAAATTTTACATGATAATTCATCTTTAAATCAAGTAGTTAATTTCTCAACCAAGAAAATAAAATGATATAGTTGAATTTTGAGTTGAAAAAATAATTTCCAACCAAAAATGAAACGAATTTTCAACAAAATATTCAAATTTTGCCCCGAAGAGATGAATCTGCGAGCAAAAAGATGAATTTTTATCAAAGTAGATCAAATTTTAAACCAAATGTTTAATTTTTTAAAGAAAAAGATAAATTTTTAACAAAATAGTTAAATTTTTCAACAAAATAATCAAATTTTCTATCGAATAGTTGAATTATCAACTAAGAAGGATTATTCTTTGACCAAAAATGAAATAGTAACGTTTTGAGTTAAGAAATTAATTTTTAGCCAAAAATGTAACGAATTTCCAACAAAATAGTTAAATTGCCCCACAAAAAGATGAATCTTCAACTAAAACGATAAATTTTTATCAAAATAGTTAAATTTAAACCAAATGGTTAAATTTTTGAACAAAAAAGATTAATTTTTTACAAAGTAGTTGCATTTTCATCAGAATAATTAAGTTTTTAAGCAAATTATCAACTAAAATAGATTACTTTTCACTAGCAATGAAACAAATGATTTTTCAGTCAAAAAATTCATTTTTAACCAGAAATGAAACAAATTTTAGAAAAAATAGTATAATTGTCCTCCCAAGAGATGAATCTTCAAGCAAAAATATGAATTTTTGTTAAAGTAGTTCAACCTTCAACCAAGTGGTTAAATTTTTAAATTAAAACAAAAAATAATAATAAATATTTACATTTTCAACCAAATAGTTTATTTATCATATAAAAAAGATTAGATTTCCACCAGAAATCGAATAGTTGGATTTTTAATAAAAAGAATAATTTCCAACCATAACTGAAACGAATTTTCAACAAATTAGTTGAATTTTCAACCAAAGAGATGATTGATCAACCAAAAAGATGAATTTTTTTCAAAGCAGTTCAATTTTGACAGAAAAAAAACGAATTTTTAACCAAATTTTTGCATTTTCAACAGAATAATTAACTTTTCAATCTAATAGTCGAATTATCAATTGAAGAAGATTAATTTTGTATAGAGAATGGAATATTTAATTTTTCAGTGAAAAAATTAATGTATCGCACTGCGCGTTTTTGGGAAAAAAGATTTTTTCATTTTTAGCTATTAAAAATCTTGTTTTTCTCACAAACAACGCAATATATGAATAGCAATGCATAGTTCAAAATTTTTTCCCTTCCTGAAATCTATGAAAATATTATTTCTGATTTTTTGGAGTCTCACGCCCACATTTTGTTCCTTTTAATGCAAAAAAAATTTCCTAATTTTTTGAGATTTAAAAAAATGTTTAAAGATAGGGCACGACCATTGAAGTACCCCAAAGTGTTAAAAATTCAGTAAGTCCTTCAATTTTGAAAAGAATCGTAAAAAATTTGCAACGATGATATAAGACTAGAAACGTACCATACCATGCCATAAAGTAGGGAGCCTGAAAGCAATTGAAAAAAATTGATTTATATGGAAAAATTTATTATACAAATATGAAAAATATTCCCCTTGAAATATACATTTTTCCCCTTTTCACCTTCAACAATCCATGAAAAATTAAATTTTCTTTCTTTAAACCTTTTTCTTCCAATATACATATATTATGTATATTTATATATTCAATATATATCATATATATTCAAAGAAAAAGTTTTAAAGAAAGAAAATGTATTTTTTCATGGATCATCGAGGTTGAAATGGGGAAAAATGTTTATTTTAAGAACACTATTCTTCATATTCGTATAATAAAATTTTTATATAATTTTCCACTCAAATTTTTATTTTACTTTCATAAAATTCAGAAAAGACACTTACAAATTACTTTTTAGTGTTTCACATCATTGATGTGAAGTTTTTACGATTCTTCTTAAAATTCAAGGACTTACTGAATTTTTTACACGTTGTTCTTTTTTTAAATCTCAAAAAATTAGAATTTTTTTTTTCCACCAAAAGATACATTTTTCCCATATTCGTATGACACCCTTTTTCATGTAATTTACCACTTAAATTTCCATGTAACTTTAATAAAATTCAGAAAAGACACTTAAAAATTACTTCTATGTGTCATAAGGGGTGAGTTTGGCAAAGTTGGGGGTAAAATGATTTTGTTTTCAATTTTGTCAGGCATCGTCCTTACTTTAAATTCAATTATTATTAAATTTATTAATCATATTTACCACCATATATATATATTTACTACCAATTATAAACAGTTTATGGAAAGTAAAAGTACAGAGTTTGTCAGCATGAGAAACAGGAAAGGTGAAATGATATATGATGTAGCCGGGATAGTAGACGCTTTAAAATACTCTTTTAAAAAACTATTATGAGGTGAAGATATAGGATTATACCTACTATATACCGATATACCTATTTACTATTTTCCAACCGAGCAAGTCACGC
This sequence comes from Andricus quercusramuli, assembly GCA_932178445.1. Classification (NCBI taxonomy): domain Eukaryota; kingdom Metazoa; phylum Arthropoda; class Insecta; order Hymenoptera; family Cynipidae; genus Andricus; species Andricus quercusramuli. The sequence continues at coordinate 54,601 of CAKNXH010062372.1, forward strand.
CTACCCCGAAAAGAAAATGGCTCAATGGTATAATAATGTTCACTAATTATAATTAATTATTATTTACTTCATAATTAGGATATAAAATCTATCTAATCGAGCGATTGAAATGGAGAGAATTGGCATAGTTACACAATATTCGATCGTGCTATAAAAGTGAATGCTTCTAATTCTAAAATTGGTATGTATTCTAAGATGTAAAACTAAATGTCGATTATGTTTGAACGTGGCTGGGGTTTTAACGTTAACTTGAAGAAACCCAAGATCTCTCGTTTCTCGAACAACCCATAATCCGAGTGGCGCTTGCTTGGCAATTACCGAGGCGAGTCAGTTGACGGAATGACGGTTCGTCCACCACTCTCGATGAATGTATGTAGGTGTGTGTTGGTAGTGGGGGGATATCAAACTGCCGCAGTTAGCGAATAATGCGAGTATAATAAGAGCATAAAAGCGGACAGTGCAAAGCTGAAGACCTGGGACCGGGACCGGGATGAGAGAGTTAGAGAGTATACAAGAGAACGCGATTGGATCTCTCCTCTCCGCCTAGCAAGGGCGAGAGGCTGGGCTTCACCTATGACCCTCGATCTTCACTTCTTCGTCCTCACTCTTTTCTTTTCTCCACTACCTCTTCTCTTCTCTTCTCCTCCTTTATCTTCCTTTGCCACCACACCACTTCCCAGGACCGCGAACACCATTTTGAAAAATTATTTTCCTAATTTAGTTTCCAAATTTATCATTTTCGAATCAATCAACTGCAACATTCTATTAGGTCTATAAATTTACGTACCCTTATGAAAAAGAAGTATTGTTAAGTATTCTATGCAGTACTTATTTCACGAAAAAGTATTGGATTTCCAATACTTATTCGCGAAAAAAGTATTAGATCCAATACTTACCAATACTTATTTTTCATAAGGGTAATTTATGTGTTTCAGAAATTGGAAGATATGGGATTTGAAACTAATGTACTTCTGTACGTATTTGTTAGTTTCCAAAAATGTTTTACAAGTTACATTGCTAGGAGAATTAAACGGGTGTTCGCGAACTTCATTTTCAGAATGTCTTTATTTTTCCTTGTCTAATTTTTTATTTTCCTTAATCATTAATATTCAAATACCAGCAATATAAACCCGAAATACCTTTAACTTAGAATCTTTTATAAACGGAATAAAACTGTATTTCAGATACAAATTTAAAATTTTCAAATTTATTAATTTAATTTAAACGAAAAAACGTCTTTTCTACTATAAAAGAAGGCTTTTTAACAAAATACTTGAATTTTCAACAAAATAATTAAATTTTCAACATAATATAATAGTTACATTTTCAAACTAAGAATATAAATTCCCAACAAAAAGTGTCATAGTTTATATTTCAATAAAAAACCGTGAAATTTATACAAAAAAAAGTGTTTTAAAAGCAAAAAAACGAATTGTCAACAAATAAAGATTTCTCACTAGAGAAAGAAAATTTTACCCAAATTGTTGAACTTTTAAGCCAAAAGACAAACTTACAAACTTACAAACAAAAAATATGACTTCAGCAAAAAGTTATTTTTCCACGAAACTAATGCATTTTTACCCAACAAAAATGAAATTTTAAACCAAGAAAATTATTTTTTTTTCTCCCAAGAAAGGAGAATTTTCAACTAGAAATGATCAATATTAAAAAAATGTAAAAGTAACATTTTCAGTTAGAAAATTAATTTAAAAAAAAAGACTTTTCCACTAAATAGTTAAATTTTTGATCAAAGACACAAGCCTTCAATCAAAAAAATCGAAAAAGACGAATTCTTATCCAAAGAGGATGACCTTTTAACAACATTTTTTAATTCTCTACCCAATTGTTGCATTTTTATCAAAAAAAGATTAAATTTCTCTTTAAAAAGATGAATTTTTATTTAAAAAGCAAACAAATTTTCAAAAAATAGTTGAATTTTCATTCAGAAAATATTCTTGGTCACCTTTCAAGTTCTCAATATGATTTTTTTAACAAAAAATAAGTTTCTACGAACAAAATTGAAATTTTCGTCCAAAAAGACGAATTTTTTCAACCAAAAGGGATTGATGAAGAGATGAATTTTTAATAAAAAAGGACACATTTTTTTAAAAGTTGCACTTTCATCGAGAAAAGCTTTCAGTTTATTTCTTAACGCCAAAATATGAATTCTAAACAAACATTAAATTTTCTGAAAAATAGTTAAATTTTCAGCAAAACAGTAGAATTTTCAACCAAAAGTAAGACTTTTTGAGATGATAGTTTTATTTTCTACCAAACAGTTGCATTTTTCTCCAAGAAAGATGGAATTTCTCTTAAAATAGATGAATTTTTGATTGAAAACAAAAATTCAAAAAAATGGTTTGATTTTCAACAAAACAGTAGAATTTTCAACCAAAAAGTATGACTTTTCGACAAAATTGTTGAATTTTAAACCGAGCAGTTGCAGTTTCATCCAAGAAAGATGTAACTTCTGCTGGAGCAGGTGAATTTTTAAATCAGAAAATCAAATTTTCAAAAAAGAGTTGAATTTTCATCCAAAAGGATTTTAATAGACTTTTCTACAGAAAAATATAAATTTTTAATAAAAAGTAAATTTATCAAGAAATAGTTTAATTTGGGACAAATCGGTTGCATTTTAATCCAAGAAAGATGCAATATTTCTATTAAAAAAAGATGAAATTTCAACAAAACAGTTGAATTTGCAAAAAAAAAAATATTTTTTTTCAAAAATTGTTAAATTTTCAACCTAACAATAAAATTCATAACTAAAAAGATTATCTTCAGAAGAAAGTTTGTGTGAATTGGCACAAATTAAGTACATGAGTAAAAGAATATTTCAGAAAAAATTGTTTAGTTTATTTGTTTATTTAAGAAAAGACTAATCCACCATAAAACATGATTTTTCAACATAACAATTAAATTTTCAATAAAATAATTGGATTTTGAACCTAAAAAGATGAATTTTCATGTTTAAAAAGTATAATAGTTGAAAATTCAACCAAAAATGATGAAGTTTTATCTCAAGAATTAAATTTCGAAACTAAAAAGACGAATTTTCAATAAATGAAGATTTTCCAGTCATAAAAGGAAAAAAAAATTTCAGCCAAGAATTAATTTTCAACAAAAAATAGTTACATTTTCAACTAAAGAGATGAACATTCCTTAAAAAAAAATTTCAACAGAGTAGTTAAACTTTTACCCAAACAGTTGAATCTTCAATTTAAAACGGTCAGTTTTCAGCAAAATAGTTGAACTTTCAACTGAAAATATGAATCTACAACACAGAAATGATTTCCGAAAATTCGGGTCTTTCTAAAAGATGGTTAGGACTAATCCTAAAAAAATCAAGAAATATTTGATGAATTTTCGAAAATGCTTTCAAATTCTTGAATATTTCAAATCTATTTAAACCGTCTTGAATTCCAAAAAATATTTTCAACTGACTCGAATTTTTCTTAAAATTTTGAAAAATCATTCAAAATTTGAAAAATTGCCTTATAATCTTTTTAATTTTTCGCGGAATTTTAGGAAAATTTGTTTATTATCTTGAAACCTTTCGAAAATCTTTTACAGCTTTGGAATTTTTTTCTCTTTGAAAATCTTCGAATCTCTTCAATTTTTCTAAATATTTCTTGAATTGACTAGATTTTTTAATCTTCCCATCTCACCAAATTTAAACAGTTTGCTTTAAAATCTTCTACACACTATTTCGAAATTTTAGGAGATCGTTTGAAATATTTAAAAACCTTCTTTAATTTTCTTTTAAAGTTCATGTTTCAAAATAAAAAAATCATTTAAAATTTTCACACGAATCTTGAGAAAATTCTTTTTCCTTTAATCTTTTCAGACCACCTTCCAATCTTTAAAAATTATTCAAATTTTTACTCCATTTTTTAAAATTTTGCGAAATTAAAAAAATTGCCTTAAAATCTTTCAGATTCTTCTTCGATAATTTTATAAAGCTTTTGAAATGGTTTGAAATCGTTTTAAGTAATCTCTTAACATTATTTTTCGAAATAAGAAATCAGTTTAATTTTTCCTAAGAACATAATTTTTTTCATTTTCGTGGAACCTTACAAAATTCTTCAAAAAATTTTACAATTTTTAATTTTGCTTGATCGTTTCAAAACTTTTGAGTATCTCCTAAACTTACTCAAATTTTTTCTAAAATCATGTGATATAACAGAATTTCAAAATTTTGCTTCAAGATCTTTTACACTCCGTTTAAAAATGTTAGAAAATAATAAAAAATGTTTCGTAATAATTTTTAATTTTATCTTAGAATTCATTACCAAACAATCATTCAACATTTTTTCATGAATCTTAAGAACATTTTTTTCATTCTCTTGACACCCTTCAAAATTCAGTTTACTTAAAACTTTGTTAAATTCTGAAAAATTGTCTCAATGTCTTCCAAATTATTTTTCCACAAATCTTGAAATCTTCAGAACTTAAAATTATTCTTTTAATATAAAACTTCAACCATTTTGAATTTTCCCAAAAATTTGGAATAGAATTTAAACTCCTCAAATCATTCGTAATTATTGAAAAGCTTCTAATTTTTTTCGGATTCTTCAAAATAACTCAGGTGGGGTTAGCATCACTTTATAAATTATATCACAACCTGTGACAATCCGCAGCAGCATCCAAATTTATTAGAAGTACTAGCATTTTGCCTGAAAGTTTGGTTAGGGAAGAGGAAAACTGCAGAAAACCATCTTCCGGGTTTAGCCGGGGGTTTTCGACAGTTCTTAAGAATTTTTGAAAATTTGGAAGGATTTCATAGGATTTTAGGATATTTAAAAAGATTACAAGGGATTTCGGAGGATGTCTAAGATTTCCATATATTTCAAAGAAATTTCAACGGATTCCAAGCGATTTCACAAGGTTCTATTGAATTTTCGAAGATTTCAATAATTTTAGGAGGTTTTTCAATAAGGTATTTAATGAATTTCTCAAGATCTAAAGTAATTTCATAGGAATTGAATATTTTAAGGGTTTCAAGGAATATCATTATATTCCATGGAATTTTACGGGATTTCATGGGATTTTATAGTACTTAGATTAATTTCAAACAATTTATTCACCGGAATCAAGATATGTTGAAGATTTTAAGAGATTCAAGAATATTTAAAAAAATTGAAAAGAATTTTCAACAGATTTTGAGAATTCAAAGGGATTTTCAGAAGCCTTGAAAATTTCAATATATTTCAAAAGGTTTCAGATATTTTAGGGTATATTAATAGTTTACATGGAATTTGCAAGAGATTAAAAAAATTTGTGAAGATTTTGAAGGATTGAAAGAATTTTTATTCGATTTTGAAGAATTTTCTTGAATCCCCGAAGATTTGGCAGGACACCATATTATTCATAGGATTTTAGGATATTAAAAAAAAATTCAATGGATATCAGAGGATTTTCAAGATTTCAAAATATTTCAAAGAATTTTTAAGGAATTCCGAAGGATTTCAGAAGATTTTGTAAGATCTTCGAGGATTTCAATTATTAATTTAAGGGATTTTGAGAGATCAATAAGGTATTTTAATTTATTTCCCAGGATATCGAAGTATTTCTAAGCATTTTGAAGGATTAAAAAAATTTTCATTTGGTTTTAAAATTTTTTCCTAAATTTCTGAAGAATTGGCAGTATTCCATAGGATTTATAAGATTTTAGGACATTTAAAAAGATTCCAATGGATTTCAGAATATTTCCAAGATTTCCAAATATTTAAAAAAATGTTTAAGGATTTTTAGCGGATCTCAAGGGATTAAATAATTTTAAGGAAGTTTGAAGGATCATTCAGGTATTTTAATGAATTCTATAGGATCTCAAAGGATTTCATTAGGACTTGAATTTTTCAAGGAATTTCAAGGAATATTATTGGATTTCATATAATTTCACGGGATTTAAGGAATTTCTACGGATTTTTAAAAATTTGGAAGGTTTTATGATATTTTAGAAGATGGCAAGAAATTTTTCAATAGATTTAAAAAATTTTAAGAGACTAAAGATTTTTTGCTATTTTAGATAAAAGATCACAAGGAATTTCAGAAGCTTGAAAAAATTTAAGGTATTTTAAAAGATTCCAGAGGATTCAAAATATATTTGAGTATTGAAAAAGATTGCTAGAAATTTTCAAACGATTTTAAGAATTTAACAAGATTATAAAGATTTTTGGGTAGTTTAAAAGATTCCGCCAACGGCGATACCACGCTGAAAACACCAGTTCTCGTAAGATCACTGAAGTTAAGCAGTGTTGGGCGCGGTTAGTACTTGGATGGGTGGTCGTTCGGCAATACTGCGGGCTGTGGGAATTTTTACGAGCTATGAAAATGTCAAGGTATTTCAAGACTAAAAAAATTTTGCTGTTGAGACATCATCTATTATATATTTCGTTGGGAATTAAGAAAATTTGTATTTAAAAAGATTCCAAGGGGCTTCGAAGTTGGATCCAACGGATTGTGAAGAATTAAATATGAACCAATTTTTCATATTTCCCAAGGGATATCAAGGAATTTCAAAAGATTGAAAGGATTTGAGTAGGATTTCCAAAATTTTAAGGGGTTTTAATTTTTCTCAGGGTTTCGTAGCCCTGGGCAGAAATTCTCATAGCTTCGGTCAGGTGTTAGTCCATATGTCGTCCGTTCATTGTACTTTTTCTTGCGGAGGGGAAGTGAGTGAAAATGAGGGGGAGAGCAAATGGGAAGTAGGAGAAATGAGGGGAGGGAAGCTATGGAAATTACAGGAAATATGGGAAGTGATGGGAAATTAAGGGAATGAAGGTAGTGGAAATGAGTGGAAGGGAAGTGAGGGAAATGAGAAGAAATGAGCGGAAGGGAAGTGTGGGTGATGAGGGGTGGGAGGGGAAGTATAGGAAATGAGCGATAATGAGCGGTAAGTCAGGAGAAATGAGGGTAGAAAAAGTAGGGTAAGTGTGGGAGAATGAAGGGAGTGGATATGGGAGACGCGAGAAGAAATGAAGAAAGGTGAAGTAGGGTAAGTGAGGGGAAATGAGGTGAGGAGAAGTAGAAGAGGAAAAAGTTTGGAAGGGGATGGATTGAGGAGTGAACTAAAAGGCTTCTATTCTGAATAGATAAGCCGAGACGTTCTAAAAACCACTATAATCTGTACGCCTTCATGGGGATAGGGACCCTTCAATATCCTTGTTCCGAGACAGAACCTTGTGTACAAAAGAGTGGAATTGTGTTGAGCTAACATAAGGATCTTTTAAATTCAAATCGTGGTGATTTAAATCAAGGTTGATTATTGCAGAAGTAAATGATCAGTGAACAATGGAGGATCTTTAAAATCCTCTTGACCCCAGTTGAACTTCTGATTTCCTCGGAATACGGCCCTGTTGTTCTCACATCCTACTTGGTTGCATCTCGTTCTCATGTACCCTTCTTCTTTTCTCTTTCTCTTCTTCTTTCTCTATCTCTTTCTGTTTCTCTTCTTCTTTCTCTATCTCTCTCTGCTTCTCTTCTTCTTCCTCCTCCTCTTCTTCTTCTTTCTCTTCTTCTTATTCTGCTTCTCTTCTTCGATTTCTCCATCCCTTTCTCTTCTCACTCGACACAGATGCTGCCATCTTCCCACGTGATCGTCCTTCCCTCGCATTAGCATTCCCGTACTACCGATTATTATATTTCATGGCGTACCTTATTTAACGCGACGTTCGATGCAGCCGAGGTGCGAACTCAAATCCATTAGCATACGGACGAAATAACATTCCACATTTTTTAAAATCCCGGCCTTTATTGATTTATTTGCAGACCAAGAGACTCGTTTTCAGAGTTTGTACCGAGCAAGAAAAATATGCGGAGTATGTTGTAAAATGGATTGCTGCTTTTATTTTTTTATTTGCATCATTTTATTATGCATTTAAAATGATTGATTTTAATTGTTTATTTTCTATTTTTTATTAATTAATAATTAATTATTATTGATTAATGCACCAAAATAGCGCTAGGTAGCCAGGGGGGGGGGGGTACTATGTTTTGTGACAACTTGTAACGTGGGGGAGGGGGCCAAAGAAGAATTTGACATCACGCATGGAAAATATGAATGTGAATAACCATTTTTTGAAATGCTTGGAAAAAGGAAAATTACAGTAGTTTTATTTTACAAGTAAATCTTCTAATTACAGACTTTTCCCCTATTTTCGAAAAACTCCCCCTTTTTTCGATTTTCGCTTGAATGCAAACGGAATTCCGTTAATTCATGAAAAATTTATTCAATAAATTAATTAATAATTAATTAATAGAATCTAATAAGAAAGTTCAACTACATATGATTGGAAATTAATTTTTTAACTGTACATTCAACTATTCTATTTTTTGTTGAAAATTTAACTATTTTATTAAAAATTCATTTGTTTTTTTTTTAAATTAATTTATATAACTCAAAATTGATATATATAATTATTGGTGAAAAATTGATCGTTGTTAGTCGAAAATTCAACAATTTGGTTAAGTATTTATGTATTTTGTGGTAAATTCGTCGTTTTTGGTAGAAAATTAATTTCTCCGATCGAAAATTTAACTACTAGTCTAAAGATAACTATTATGTTGGAAATTCGTTTTTTTGTGAAAATTTATTTTTATTAATGAAAATTGTACCATTCCACTATTGGTTGAACATCGATATTTGTCATAGTTGAAAATTCAACAATTTGGTTGAACAATGCTTGATTTTGTTATAAATTAGTTTGTTTTTTTTTGTGGAAGATTCATCTTTTTGGTTGAAAATTTATCTATTTTGTTGGAATTTTTTTTCAATCAATTTTTTGGACTGTGAATTCAACTATTCTTTTATTGGTTGAAAATTTACCGGTTTGGATGAAAAATTGAATAATCTGGCGAGAAATTCAATTATTTGGATGAAAATTTAACTATTTTCTTTAAATTTAGTTTTTGGCTTAAAATTCAGATTTTCAGGTCAAAAATTCACTGTTGTTGTATAGATTTTACCCTTTTGATTAAAAAATTCAACAATTTGGTTGAAATTTTTTTTCTGTTGACTAAAAAATCTTTTCTAGTTGAAAATTCGTCTTTTTGGTAGAAATTTGATATTTTTCTTTTAAAAATGCAACTGTTTGGTAAAAATAAAAAATTTGTGTTTATTGAGAATTCCACTAATTTGTTGAAAATTCGTTCTTTTTGGTTGAATTCAACTGTTTTCAATAGAAGAAAAAAATATCAACTATTAGATTTTTCGTTGAGAATTCATCTTTTTTTATTGAAAATTCAATTACTTGGCTAAAAATTTTACATCATTTAAAAAATTAATTTCTTGTTAAAGATTTATTATTTTAGTTGAAAATTCAACTATTTTGTTGAAAATTCAATCATTTTGTTGGAAAATAAATTATTTTGTTGGAAAATAAATAATTTTGTTGGAAACTCAACTCTTTCGTTGAAAAATAATCTTTTTGGATGGCAAATTCAAATCTTTTGTTAGAAATTTGATTTTTTGTTTGTTTGAAAATGCAACTGTTTGGTAAAAAATAATTTGCATTAATTAAGAATTTCACTATCTTGTTGAAAAATCGTTCTTTTTGGTTGAATTTGACTGTTTTTAATAGAAGAAAAAAAATATCAACTATTATATTTTTCGTTAAGCATTCATCTTTTTTTTTATTGAAAATTCAATTACTTGGTTGAAAATTCTACCTCATATTAAAAATTCATTTCTTGTTAAATATTTATTATTTTAGTTGCAAATTCAACTATTTTGTTGAAAATAAATTATTTTGTTGGAAATTCAACTCTTTCGTTGAAAGTTCCACTGTTTTGATAAAAATTCGTGTTTTTGGTTTGAAAATAGATATCTTTTGGCAGAAATTTGATTTTTTTTCTGTTTGAAAATGAAACTATTTGATCATAAATTAATCCGTTTTGTGTGCGCTATGTTGATGAAAATTACCCTTTTTTGGTCGAATTCAACGGTTTTTGATATAAAATAAAAAAATTTTGCTGTTGAGATATCAAATATTATATTTCATGTGAGTAATGATTATTTTTTAATAAAAATTCCACTGCTTGGTTGAAAGAAGATATTATATTAACTGTTTTGTTAAAAAGTAATCTTTTTCGAAATTTGACTGTCCTGTTGAAAATTAAACTGCTTGGTTATAATTTCTACTTGATTTTTAAAAATTCATATTTTTTATTGAAGATTCATCATTGTAGTTGAACATTTAATAGCTTTGTTGAAAATATAATTGTTTTTTTTAATTCATCGGATTACTTATAAAGCCTTTTTTTCGAAATTCAACTGTTTTGTTGAAATATCGTCTTTTCGGATTGAAAATTCGTTTCTCTGAGCTGAAAATTATTTTTTTTTTGCAGAAAACTTCTTGCTGGAAAATTCATCTTTCTTGATTGACAATTTAACTGTCATCTAAAAAGTTGAATTTTTTTGCTTGAAGATTGAACTATTTGTTTAAAAATACAAGGGTAAATAAAGTTACCTCTTTTGCTTGAAAGTTCACTCTTTTAGTAGAAAATTAATTGTTTCGGATTGAAAACTCAACTATTTTGTTTAAAATGCAATATATTATTAATTTTCTTGAAAATAATTTATTCACTTATAATTTCCCCATTTTAGTGAAAAAAATGACCCTCATTATTTTGTTTTGAGAGCATTTTGGGCTGTGAAAGTGTGAAGTCTCTTAAAATATTATGTTTGTGTTTTATTTAAAGCAATATTGCAAATAAGACGTATAAAGTCATTTTAATCCATCTCAGCATTTACTCAAAATCACTTGTTAGAATCCTATTATTAATTAAATTTTAATTAACCAATAATTGGGTTTATACCCTTTTTACAAAACCAATAAAATCCCCTACTTAAAACCCCATTCCATAAAGAGATATTTTATTAAAACTATACGCCAGGCCCCAGAATCATGGAGTAATTATGACCACCTTGCAACTGTAAGGCAATTTAATTTTACGACCTTTTCATTGCAACAGGGCCGATTGTCTTTTTCACTGACACTTGATTATTTACTTTCACCGGAACGTGTATTTCGGGAAAGAATGTCGTACGAGGCAGCACTTAACTTGGATGTGGTCATTTCTTAATATACAAAAAAAAAATAATAATAAAATGAAAAAACGGAAAAGAAAAAATGTCCGTCGTCAAGATCATTCCTCTGTATAATTGATAGAGTGGTAAAGTGACGGAGAGAGAGGTAGAGATGAATCACGCGATGCATATACACATATACGTGCTGTTAATACGGCCGTAAAGCCAACCTGGAGTAATAATAAAGTGATAATAAAAATAAAAAAATAAATAAAAAAAATAATGCAGAATCGTCTCGCGGACACGCCACGGGGAGTTTATTACGTGGTGCCATATCGTGTAAGCACTGTAAGCGAGCAACAGGGCCGCAAAACCGGCGCTTTTGTGACGGTCTAATAACTTGGAACGAATCCAGTTCCCTTTGTCTGCGGTATTATTAGTTTAACCCTGAATGGTAGAATGAGAGACTCGTCTCGTTCCTTATACTCCATTAGGGAAATCGTCTCTATTCTCGACATACATTGCCCTATAAAATATACCTTTGCTGCACTTTATAACACGTTTCTGAATTCGTTCTTTTTTCTAAACTTTATCTATTCTTCGTGAACCTTTTCATATTTTATTTATTTTATTTTTAAGCTAGAATAGTTATGGTGTTCGGCACGATAGACAATAAAAAAGTTTCCCCGAGGGGCTGATTTTTCGTATACCAGGAATATATTCCCCGAAGAATATTCGGGGATATACAGAATATATAGGAATTTTTGGTAATACAAAGAATATGTTTTATTCACGTTAATTTTGAGGCCCATGTTTTTCAGGCTAATCTTCAGTTTGCTCAACATTCTTTACAATTCTTCGACTGACTCTGCTATAACAACATTATCATCTGCAAACGCTAACCCACGTACCCTTACTGTCCCGTGATCCACAAATGATCCTAAATTCACGAAATAATAAATGAATAAACAAATAAATGAGGGTTTATCCATAATCCACGTCAGGTGTTTTTTCTAAAATTGTAATCGCCCCCCCCCCCTCTCCCCCTATGTAAGATACCGTGAGATTTACTGTCCCCTCCCTCTTCTTCAAATCTTGCTAAGATTCTATAAAGTTAGGGAACGGAATTACATATAAGTTCTGTCAATTAAATAAACGTTTTTGGGTTTTATTTAAAAACGAACTGAATTATTAGAACCCAATAAGAAAATTCAACTATTTTTAGCTGAAAGTTCATTCAGTCTTTTTGGCTTGAAAATTCTACAATTTGATTAAAATTTGTGTCCTTGACTAAAAAATTTGTCTTTGGTTGAAAATTCAACTATTTTGTGGAACATTAGCCTTTTTGGTTCGAAAATTCGGCACGATGGACAATAAAAAAGTTTCACCGAGGGGTCGACCACTCTGATTTTTCGTTTACCAGGAATATATTCCCTGAAGAATATCCGGGAATATACAGAATATATCCGAATATTTGAAAATACAAAGAATATGTTTTATTCACGTTAATTTTGAGGCCTATGTTCTTCAGACTAATATTCAGTTTGCTCAACATTCTTTGCAAATCTGCGACTGACTCTGCTATAACAACCTTCTCATCTGCAAACGCTAACCCACGTACCCTTACTGTCCTGTAATCCACAAATGATCCTAAATTCACGAAATAACAATAAATGAATAGACAAATAAATAAGGGTTCATCCATAATTCACGTCAGGTGTTTTTGTAAAATTTTCACCCCCCCCCCCTCCTCTATGTAAGATACGGTGAGATTTACTGTCCCCTCCATCCTCTTCAAATCTTGCTAAGATTCTATAAACTTAGGCGACGGAATGACATATAAAATATAAATTCTGTTAATTAAATAAAAGTTTTTGAGTTTTATTTAAAAACGAACTGAATTATTAGAACCCAATAAGAAAATTCAACTATTTTTAGCTGAAAGTTCATTTTGTCTTTTTGGCTTGAAAATTCTATAATTTGATTGAAATTTGTGTGCTTGACTAAAAAATTTGTCTTTGGTTGAAAATTCAACTATTTTATTGGAAATTCGCCTTTTTGGTTCGAAAATTTTTCTCTTTTTGTAGAAATTTGAACTATTTTTGTTAAGAATGTAACTGTTTGGTTAAAAAGTAATCTGTTTGGGTTAAAAATTAATTTTGTCGTCTTTGGTTCAAAATTCAACTATCTTGTTGAAAATTCGTTTTTCTAGCCAACATTTTTTTTACGGAAAATTTTACTATTACATTTTTAGCGAAAATTTTATATTTATTAGTTGAAAATTTAACTATTTGGTTGAAAATCCATATTTTCTGTGAAAAAAATGATCCCCTTGTTTGAAAATTTAACTATTTGGTTGAAAATTCGATCTTTTTGTTCGAAAATCCATTTTTTTCATAAATGCAACTGTTTTAGTGTTGCCGCCCGAGACGAGAAATACCGAGTCTGGCTCGCTTTCGTCTCGTTCATTACTCGGTTCCGTCTCGTTTTCCCGGGAGCGTTACTCGGTTTGTCTCGTCAAATTCTTACTCGTCCCGTCTCGTCCTTACTCGTTTCTCGCTCGGTTTTTCCGAGAAATGCGACAGATGTGCGCAAGCAGAGCGGACAGCTCGCGGGTGCGTTCTTTCGCTCATCTGACGCGCTAATGCTAATTAGCGTTCTTTAATGAACAGCTATAGTCGAAATCTGATTACATATTATAATTTTTTGTCCATTACTGATTAATTTGATATCAAACACGACTATGTTGCGATTTCTCGAAGATTTAACTTCACTATATTAGTATTTTGTTTTGTTCTTATTGTTAATTTATTTTGCTAATTATAAAAATAGAATATATGAAACAGAAAGGTAAAAAGATAGGTATATTTTCAAGTTATTTGGAGTTCGAAGAATTTAACACTAACTTAATTTTTTATAATTCAAAGAGAATTTAAAAATTTTGTGGCACCTAATTTCTACGGTTGGTAAATAAAATATATTTGTTGGGGCATTTACAAAATCGAAAGTGCGCACCTCCTTAAATCGCTTTGACTACTAAATATTTTTTAAATTGTATGAAATTGGAATGTGTAAAAAGTAGTAGATCAGTCAGTAATAATACTTAGAAACTAACATGATCATCACACAGTCGATTTTATAATTCACCCCTACGACATTCATGTATCTATATTTGTTTATTCAGGTATGTATATTTGAATATTCATGTATATAAAAATTTGTATAATTCAGAAACGCATTAGCACTGAAAATTTTCCTTTCCGGTCCCTCATAACTTTTTTATGTTCAAAATGTACTCAGATGAAGATGCCTCATCATCGAAAAAAGAAAATGGTAAATATTTTAATGCTAGCCATTTCATAATCATCCTCTCAAATTCTTTCTGTACGAAATCAAATGTCGATCTTGTAAATTTCTGAAAAAAAAGTTGAATTCCTGAATTTACATTTAAAATTAACAAATATTTGACAGAATTCATGAAGTTCTAAAAATATTTCATAAGATTTCACTGAAGTTTCAAGATCTCACATAGATTTTTACATACTTTAAAAGATTTCAAGAAATTCATAAACATTTCAAATCATTTAAAAGATTGCACAAACATTTCAAATATTTTCATTTTTTCAAATCAATAGAACAGATTTCAGAA
>CAKNXH010062375.1:0-15208 GCA_932178445.1 Andricus quercusramuli
TCCCTTCCTAAAATCTATCAACGAATACCCTCACAAGAGGTTTATCTTGTATAATTCAACAAATTTTTCCTAAAAGATAGGACAAATCATTAAACAAAATTCATAAGATTTCTGAAAGTTTTATAAAATTTAAAAATTTGTATTAATTTTCTAAATTTATATCAAATTCAAATTTTTTATCAAATTTAAGAATTTTTGTGAAACTTCAAAATCTTCATAAAATTTCCAACTTTTTATCAAATTTTAAATTCTGTTATGAAATTTAAAAATTTTTAAATTTCACCTCCTGCTCCATGATGATGAGAACTATCCAGGTGAAGATTTGACATGGAACCTTGCCCGTGAAAGTATGACGAAGCACTTGAATCTGTGAAAAAAAATCAAACATTATTGTAATTTTTAAAAAATTAGACGAACGAAATCCATTTCAAACTAGGTAGGTTTTACATTTGATGTGGAGAATCTCTCGGAGACGAAATAAATCTATCGTTTTTAGAGTGTTTTCATCAGAAGAATAGCTATAAACATTCAAAATTTATGAAATGAAAAAAAATTAATTTGTAACATTTTATAACACTACCAAAATTTCGAAGAAATTTCAAATTTTTTGCTAAATAAAAAATGTGCTATAGATTTTTCGAAATGTTCCATATTTATATAGAAATAAAAGAAGGTTTCGAAAAAAAAATTCAATAAATAAGGAACCGACTATAAATCACGGATGGTCTCGATTAAATTAAATTCTCCCTAAAAATCGTACTACGCGTTTTTGAGAGAGAAGATTTTTTTATTTTCAGCTATTAAAAATCTGATTTTTCTCGAAAACGACGCAAAATATGAATAGCAGTTCATAGTTTGAAATTGTTTCCCTTCCAAAAATGTATTAAAGAATACCCTCACCAAGGGATTATCTTGTATAATTCAACAAATTTTTCCTGAAAGATAGGATAAATCAATAAACAAAATTTATAAAATTTCTGAAAGTTTTATAAAATTTAGAAATTTGTGTAAATTTTCAAAATTTATATCAAATTCAAAGTTTTTATCAAATTCAAGAATTTTCGTGAAACTTCAAAATTTTCAACTTTTTATCAAATTTTAAATTCTGTGATGAAATTTAGAAATTTTTAACTTTCACCTCCTGCTCCATGATGATGAGAACTATCCAAGTTATAATTTGACGTGGAACATTGTCCGTAAGGGTTCCACCCAGCAATTGGATCTGGAAAAAAATTGAACATTATAGTAATTTAAAAAAAAAATAAGGACAAAATCAATTTCAAACTAGGTAGGTTTTACATTTGATGTGAAAAATCTCTCGGACACTAAATAAATATATCGTTTTCAGAGTGTTGTTATCAGAAAAATAGCTATAAAAATTCAAAATTTATTAAATGAAAAAAAATTAATTTGTAACATTTTATAACATTACCAAAATTTCGAAGTAATTTCAAATTTTTTGCTTAATAAAAAATTTGCCATAAATTTTTTGAAATGTTCCTATATTATATAAAAATGAGGAAAAGTTTCTAAAATACCTCGACTTTTTGAAATTTTGAAAATTTTTAAATGTTCAGAAGATCGTGAAATTTTTTTAATTTTCGAAATTTTTGAAATTTTGAAAAAAAAAATCGATAAATAAGGAATCAACTATATATCACGGCTGGTATCTATCAAATTTAATTCCCCTCCAAAATCGTACTACGCATTTTTGAGAAAAAAGTTTTTTTTTTAGTTATTGAAAATCTCATTTTTCTCGAAAACGACGCAAAATATGAATAGCAGTTGAAAGTTCGAAATTGTTTTGCTCCCTAAAATCTATGAAAGAATACACACACCAGATTTTTATCTTGTATAATTCAACAAATTTTTCCTAAAAGATAGGAAGAATCAATAAAGAAGTTTTATAAAATTTCTGAAAGTTTTATAAAATACAAAATTTTAAGGTTTGTGTTAATTAAAACAATTTTATGAAACTCCAATTTTTATAAAATTTCCAAATGTCCGTAAAACTTCAAAATTTCTATAAAATTTCGAAATTTTTATCAAATTTTGAATTTTGTTATAAAATTTAAATATTTCATCACCTGCTTCTTGTTGATGATAACTTTCCGGGGCATAAGTTGGCATATGATGACTTTGTCTGTGATGGTCCCACCCAGCATTTGATACTGTAGAAAATTAAACATAATTTTAATTTTTTTAAAAATTACACGGAAGGCATCCATTTCAAACTAGGCCTTGTATAATTCAACACATTTTTCCTAAAAGATTGGAAGAATCAATAAAGAAGTTTTATCAAATTTCTGAAAGTTTTATAAAATTCGTATAAAATTTTAAAATTTGTGTTAACTTTCAATTTTTTTATGAAATTCCAATTTTCTAACAAATTTCAAAATTTTCGTAAAACTTCAAAATTTCAAAATTTTAAAATTTCACCTCCTACTGCATGATAATAAGGACTAGCCAGGTTCGGATTTGAACTGGAAAACCCTTGTCCGTAATGGTTCGACGCAGCACTTGATTCTGTAAAAGAAATAAAAAATTATTGTAATTAAAAAAAAAATTACACGGACGGAATCCACTTCAAACTAGGCAGGTTTTACATTTGATGTGGAGAATCTCTCGGATACGAAATAAATATCTCGTTTCTAGAGTGTTGTTTTGAGAAAAATAACTATGAACATTCAAAATTTATGAAATGAACAAAGAATTAATTTGCAACATTTTATAAAATTACAAAAATTTCAAAGGAATTTCAAATTTTTTTCTACATAAAAAATTTGGGGTGCAGTTCCGAATAGCTGAATTTTCCGATTTTATTGAAACCTCGTATACTTACGTATTTTGACGCGCTGATTACGAATATGATAGTGAAAATTCGCGACTAAGCAATTTTCATGGTGAAAACCATAAAAAAACACCATAAAAATCATGTTTGTTTGCGTTTACCTCAGTAAATACGCAGAATATTGCAAAACGTTTCAAACAAAAGTTTTATCTAGTATAAAAATACATCTTTTTTGTGGAATACACTTTTTGTCTAAAACCATTATTTTTTGAGAAAAAGAGGATTGCGTTGTAAAAACAAGAAAAAGACGAAGAAAGTTACGGAAATGCGTTCGGTCACGTTTTTTCTCATTTTATTAAAACTTCTTATATTCATGTAATTTGACGCGCTGATTACGAATATGATAATGAAAATTGTGGACAAAGCGATTTTCATGGTGAAACCATAAAAAACCCATAAAAATCATGGTTTTTTCGTTTATCTAAGCCACTACGCAAAATTTTGCGAGTGATAGTTTTCGAGAAAATTAGTGATAGATCTAACCGTCAGCTCTTTCTCTATTGTTAATTACCGTGACGACAGGCCCTAAGTGGCGACGAGAGACCGTAAGTAATGGCAGTAACCACCGAACCCCTACCCTTTTCCAGCCTATTGTGGGGGTGGGAAGGCACCCCTGTGATAGGGCACAAAAAATAACTTAGGTCACACACCACCCCCTTTCCCAGGTGTCGTGGGGGCTTGTTTTTACAACGCAATCCTCTTTTTCTCAAAAAATAATGGTTTTAGACAAAAAGTGTATTCCACAAAAAAGATGTATTTTTATTCTAGCTAAAACTTTTGTTTGAAATTTTTTTTCATATTCTGCGTATTTACTGCGATAAACGCAAAAAAACATGATTTTTGTGGTGTTTTTTATGGTTTTCACCCTGAAAATCGATCAGTCGCCAATTTTCACTATCATATTCGTAATCAGCGCGTCAAAATACATACGTATACGAAGTTTCAATAAAATCGGAAAATTGAGCTATTCGGAACTTTATCCTTTGAAATTTTGAAAATTTTTAAATGTTTAGAAATTCTTGACATTTTTAAAGTTTCCGAAATTTAAGAAAAAAAAATCGATAAATAAGGAATCGACTATAAAGCACGGATGGTCTCGATCAAATTTAATTCCCCCCAAAAATCTATGAAAGAATACCCACACCCGATTTTTATCTTGTATAATTCAACAAATTTCTCCTAAAAGATAGGAAAAAATCAATAAAAAAAGTTTGATAAAATTCCTGAAAGTTTTATAAAGTACAAAGTTTTTTAAGTTTGTGTTAATTCAAACATTTTTTATGAAACTCCAATTTTTTTATCCAATTTCAAAATTTTCATAAAACTTCAAAATCTTTATAAAATTTCCAAATGTCCGTGAAACTTTAAAATTTCTATCAAATTGTAAATTTTGTTATAAAACTTAAAAATTCAAATATTTCACCGCCTGCTCCTTGTTGCTGATAACTTTCCGGGGCATAAGTTGGCATATGATGAGTTTGTCTGTGATGGTCCGACCCAGTATTTGATACTGTAGAAAATTAAACATAATTTTAATTATAAAAAAAATTATACGGACGGCATCCATTTCAAACTAGGCCTTGTATAATACAACACATTTTTCTTAAAAGATAGGAAGAATCAAAAAGAAGTTTTATAAAATTTCTGAAAGTTTTATAAAATTTGTATAAAATATTAAAATTTGTGTTAATTTTCAATTTTTTATGAAATTCCAATTTTTTAACAAATTTCAAAATTTTTTTAAAACTTCAAAATTTTCATAAAATTTCAAAATTTTAAAATTTCACCTCCTACTGCATGATAATAAGGACTAGCCAGGTTAGGATTTGAACTGGAAAACCCTTGTCCGTAATAGTTCGACGCAGCACTTGATTCTGTAAAAGAAATTAAAAATTATTGTAATTCAAAACAAATTACACGGACGGAATCCACTTCAAACTAGGCAGGTTTTACATTTGATGTGGAGAATCTCTCGGAGACGAAATAAATATGTCGTTTCTAGAGTGTTGCTTTGAGAAAAACAACTATAAACATTCAAAATTTATGAAATAAGCAAAAAATTAATTTGTAACATTATATAAAATTACAAAAATTTCAAAGAAATTTCAAATTTTTTGCTGAATAAAAAATTTGCTATAAATTTTTTTAAATGTTCCTCATTTATACAAAAATGAGGAAAAGTTTCTAAAATACCTCGATTTTCTTAATTTTCAAATTTTTAAAATGTTTAGAAATTTTTTTAATTTTGAAACAAAAAAATACTTTTCACGAATCGTAGTAGAAATTGTAGGTCTAGTGGAACTTAAAAAGTGACATATGCGAAGTTTCTATTTTTTCAGCTCCAAAGAAAATTTATTGAAACTTTTAAAATTCAATTTTTTTTTTGGATATTATAATATCGAAGCGAGTTCAACATCGTGTGTAATGAGTTTTTTTTTTTGCATTTCCAACAAAATAATTGAAATTTTTCGAGGACAGTTTAGTTCTTAACAAAAAAGATGAATTTCAAATCCACAAGGACGAATTTTCTTTTGAAACAGATGAATGTTCAACAAAACAGTTGAATTTGAAACCAAAAATCTGGATTTTCCAACAATATACTTGAAATTGCAAAAATGATTTTCCAACCAGATAGTCTTATTTTGCAAAAAAAATTAAACTTTAAACAGAAATAGTTTAATTTATAATACGAAAATTGGAGTGCTCGATAAAATGACAAATTCTCAACGAATAATTAAATAGTTGGTATTTCAACAACAACAACAGAAAAACAAATTTTTAATAGAATAGTTGAATTTTCAACAAAGAAAAAAATTGAAGAAAATACTTAAATTTCTACCAAAAAGTTTAACTTTTAACCTGCAAAGATGAATTCTTAATCAAAACGATGGATTTTCAACATACAAAATTAATTTTCTACAAAAAAAAAAAAAAAAATTCAAGAAAATAAACCAATTTGCGAACAAATAGTAACATAGATTTCCAACCGAAAAGTTGAATTTTCTACTAATGTCGATAAATTTCCATCCAAAAATGGAATAGTTGAATTTTCAGTTAAAAAATTAATTTTTCGTAGAAAGAAAAGGATTGTCAAGAAAATATTTAAGTCTTCAACCAATATAATAGATTTCAGGGAAAGTAGTTTAATTTTAATAAGGAAAACTTTTACTTTCTACCATAAAAGATAAATTTACTGAAAAAAGATAAGTTTTCAACCAAAACTGCAATAGTTCAATTTTCAGCAAAAAAAAAATAATTCTAATGCAGAAAAAAAGAATTTTTGACAGAATAGTTCCATTTCCAAAAAATAAAATGAGTTATCAACAAAGTAGTTCTACGTTCAACCAAGAGGTTGAATTTTAAACCAAAAAGGTGAATTTTTAATTTAAAAATTCAATAGTTGAATTTTTGACTAAAAACGATCAATTTTCAACCTAAGATGGAATAGTTCAATTTTTAATTCAAGAAATCAATTTTCATACAAAAATAAAGTTTTTTCAACAAAATAGTTCAATTTTCAGCCAATATAATGATTGTTATTAAAGTTTCTTTAGATTCCAACCCAGTAGTTGAATTTTTAATACAGAAAATAAATTTCCTCATCAAAAAGAGATGAAATTACAAAACAAAACGAATTTTCAATGAAACAGTTAAATTTTCAACCAAAGAGTTGAATAATAGATTTCATACTTTTACGGTGATTCATTATAATAAATTTAAATTTTAAATTTAAAGATTTTTCGGGTTTCAATCGTGTGCGAAACTATGAATGTTGCCGACGTTTCGTGAACATTGCAGTTCAGTTATCTTGTTCTTATATATGTATTCTCTACGATGCCTGTGATTGGCCAGAGCGCCCCATGGTGGGGACTGGCTGGACTTGATTGGCCAATCAAGTCTTGTTTGAAAAACAAAATACACAAATTTGCAATAAAATGATTTGAATTTCAACTACAAATGATTAATTTTCAGAAGAAAACACATGAATTCTCAACCCGAAATTATTAATTTTCTACCAAAGAGACGAATTTTCTAAAAAAAAAGACGAATTTTCAACAATTAAAGATCATTCAGCGAAGACAGGAAAAACTGTCAAAGAAATTGTTGAGATGGAAAAATTAATTTTCAACGAGAAAAAGGATTTTCAGCAAAATATTTAAATTTCCAATCAAAGAGATCAACCCTTAAACAACCAAATTTTTGACAAAGTGGTTTAAGTTTTACCCAATTTATTCAATTTTCAATTTAAAAAATATCAATTTCCTGCCAAAAATGAAATAGTTACGTTTTTAGTTTAAAAAAATTATTTTCCAACCAAGGGAAGGCATTTTTAACCAAAAAGATGAATTTTCTACCAAAAAATATGAAGTCTGAACGAATAATGTAATTCTAGATATTCAAAATTTTTAAAACAATTTCTAAAAGACTTATGAAAATTTTATAAAATTTTAAAATTTTAAATACATTTCAACAATTTTATGAAATGATTTTTTTTTTTGTTTTCAAAATATTAATAAAATTTTAAAATTACAAGGAAATTTTTTGATTTAATTAAAATGAAATTATATGAAAAAATTGAATTTGATCAAATTGAAGATGTTTACAACATTTAAAATATTTCTATAGAATTTTAAATCTTCATAAAATTTTAAATATTTATGAAATTTCAAATTTGTATGATATTTTAGGCTGTGTCTAGGCGTCCCGAAAAACTGATGGAGTAGGAAAAGAGGATGGAATAGTCGTCCCGAAAATTCGGCTTATAGAAATGATTGGACTAGTTAGTAAGATTGAAAAGTCTTTACAAAGTTTTATATTCTTTCTCAAATTTCAAAACTTTTATAAATTTACAAAAATTTTCAAAATTTCAAAAATGATCAAAATTTAACATAAATTTTCAAAGTTTACCTACATTTCCCAAATTTTCCTAAATTCATATCAAAAGGAAAACAAAGTTTAAAAAAAGTCGTTTTTTGAAATTTGAAAATGTTTGGTAATTTCTCAATTACCAAAAACTTAAAAATATTACAAATTTCATAAGTTTTTGGAAATATTACAAAAGTTTAAAAATAATTTAAAAATTTGTCAATACAAAACTTTTTCAAGTATTAAAAAATTTTTAAAAGTTTTACAATTCTTATAATCTTAACAATTTCTGAAATTTGTATTGAATATCAAAATTTTTATGAAATTTTAAACTTTTTTGAAAATTCTTAGTCCACAAAAATTTTATAAAATTCCACTTTTTTATAAAATTTCCAAATTTTCATGAAACTTCACAATTTTCATGAAATTTCGAAATTTGTATCAAATTTTAAATTTTGTTATAAAATTTAAAAAATGTCACCTCCTCCTCCATGTTGCTGAGGACTTTGCGGTTCATTATTTTGCACGTGATAACCTTGTTCATTAGTGTTCCACATAGCAGTTATTTCTGTAACAAAATTAAAGATTATTGTATTTTGTTGTTTTCAGAGGAAATTAGAATTTTTATAAAATTTCAAAATTTTTGCTATACTTTCGAAATTGTCACCCAGGAATATTTACATGATACTTGGCCTAGGGGTTCCCTTCAGACCCTAGTTCAACGCACTGAAAGGATTTCTGGCGCAGATCAATATAAATGAAGTTATTAATCATTTTTACTTTTTTAAAAATTATTTTTTTCCAAATCCTGAAAAATATTGATTTTGAAAAAAAATGTTGTTCCCAAAAGTCGTAGACCTCGCCACAACAAATATTTTTAAGATTCAACCTTTTTTCTAAAATTAATGTTTTCCAAAATTTTGAAAAAAAAACTACTTTTTCAAAAAAGGCAAAATGATTAATAACTTCATTTATATTGATCTGCGCCTAAAATCCTCACACTGCGTTCAACTATAGGGTTTAAAAGGAATCCCTAGGCCAAGTATCAGGTCAATATTCTTGGATGAGCTTTTCGGAAGTACTAGACTATTACGTGCGCGCGCAAGCGCACGCTCACTTTTTGAATTATTTCCTTTACTCAATTTTCGAATCACTATTTATTTTTTCAAATTTCTTGATCAATCAAATTCTTTCTGAAATGATATTCTCAAAGAATGTATTCCGTGAATCCATGTAACGTAGAACTTACTATTACTATTTATAATAGTAAATGTCGAGATATAATTTGAAGATTTCAAGTGCAAGTTGTGTAATTCAATATTTTGAAAAAAAAAACAAAAAAAAACATATTTTTTGTACAATGACATTTGCGGATACTATATCAGGGAAAATCATTGAACATGTATTTGCACTGGAATATTGACATACATTTTCATAGAAAAAGAAAAGCGTGTTAGGATATATATTTATAAATGATTAAAACATATGCACATGTCATTTTGAAAATTGAATTCAAATCCTAATTTCACGTCCATTTTTGGAAATCTGTGAATCAAGAAACATCGCTAAATCATTGAATAATTATCATATAATTGCGTTCAAATAATTCAGAAAAACAACAGCCTACGATGAAACATCGCTAAACAATTAAAATATGTATATCCACATATAATTTTGAAAATTGTATAAAGTTACATGCCTCTCTTTTTTCGTGGTTATCTCAGAGATATATTAAGTGCCACTCCCCCATGCCTCATTCAAATAATGTTGATTTTATATTTTTCTGAAAATTTCTGTCATCAATAACCTTTAAACTTATTCCAGAAAAAATGAAAAGATGTATACACATGATTTGGAAAATTGAATTCAGATACTCATTTGACATCATAAATATTATAAGAAATTATATCATTGTAATAGAGATAGGTTTGAAGAAATAAATCTTTATCATACTAATTTATACCCAATATTAAATCAATTCATCTTGAAGTGAATAATTGATTTATGTTACTTATATAGAAAAATTGAAATTAAATATTTATGTTATTTCATTTTGTACGAAAATTAATTAGCCAATAATGAATTAATCATTTCATAACAATGAAAGCACTGAAGAATTATTTTTATTGAATCATTGAAATAATTTTTACTTCATATTTTTCTGAAAATTTGAATGATTAATAACCCTTTAAAATATTCCAGAGAAAAGTAAAAGACACGTGCACATAATTTTGGAATGAAAATTCAGATACTCATTTCACAACATCGTGAAATCAAAAAATATATACAATTGTAATAGAGGTATTTTAGACATTAACATACTTTTATTATACAGATTATAATCAATAGTCAATAACATAACCTTGAATCAAATAATCATTAAAAAAATAATACGCTGATAATAATTTAATCTATTTATAACATAAAAAACATTCAACTATAATTTTCATTCAAACATTGGGATATAATTTTCATTTATCAAATTTAAATAAACTTTTATTATGCAAATTATGTCCAGTATTCAATTACATGGTCTGAAAGTAATTAATCAATTTATGTTTCTGAATTTGAAACAAATAAAATTCAATATTTATGTAATTAAATATTGTGAAAAAATAAATCATCTAATAATTAATTAATCCGTTTGGAACATGGAAAGTATCAAATGATTATTTTCATTAAAACATTCACATAATTGTTACTTCATATTGTTATGAAAATTTGAATTAATTTGATAATTATTGTTGTTCAAATGAATATAACCGTGATGTGTATTTCAATTTAAGAATAATTTCAGGAAAAATGAAAGCATATATACTTATAATTTTGAAAATTGAATTCAGATACTCATTTCGCAACCTCAGAAACAATTGGAAATTTATGTAACTGGAATAGGGCTTTTTTAAATATAAATAAACTTTTATTATTCAAATTATAGCCAATATTTAATCAAATAATCTCGAAGTAAATAATCAATTTATGTTACTTAATTAACGAATATTGAATTTCAATCCTGATGTAATTTGATATTGTGAACAAAAATTATTTTTATTCAAACTTTTAACAATTTTTACTTTATACATATTTTGCTTTAAATTGTCACTTTTCTTGTATTAAGTTAAATTTATCAATTATCTTTTAACTAATTATAGAAAATGCAATTTTTAACAGAAACAGTTAATATTTAATTAATGAGTTTAGGACATAGGAAGCATTTAATAATTAATTTCATTGGAATATTAGAATAACTTGTATTCAATATTTATCTGAAAATTTCAATAATTAATAACCTTTTGAAGTAATATCAATAGAAATTGAAATATATGCACATATAATTTTGAAAATTGAATTAATCTTTACGCAATTCACTTTTTTGAAAAAAATGAATCAGTAAATAGTTAATAATAGATAATTCATCAGTTCATAACATAAAAATCGATCAACGATATTATTTGCATTGAAACATCATCTTACATTTTTCTAAAAATTTTAATTATTTATAATCTTTTTAACGAATTCCATAAAAACTTAAAAGACATTTACGTATAATGTTGAAGATTGAATTTAAATCATTATCACACAACATCGTAAACATTTGGAAAATTATGAAATTGGAATAGAATTATTTTAAATATGAATAAACATTTATTATAAAGATCATATCCATTATTCGACTACATAACAATTCCTTTTATACCACAACGTTACACAAGATGGAAGTTACCTTTTTTAATATGAAGGATTTGAACTTTTATTTCTGAAAACTTAATTTACTTATGAATTTATATTTTTTAAACATGAAATATATAATTTTTTAAATTGAATTCAGATAATCATTTAAGCATCAATCTATGCTTTTCATTGAAATATTGAAATATTTTTTACTTTATATCTTTTTTTCAAATTTGAACTCTCATTTCTGATAATTTGAATTATAATAATCTTGTAAACACATTCCAGAAAATGTAGGTTTTAATGGAATCAGTTAATAATTAATCAGTTCACAATATAAAACTATGTTGTCATTCATCTAATCTAATCGAGTAGAATATAGTATAGATCGGCCAAAATATAACGCGCATATCATATGACAAAGAAGAACATCTGCGACTGGATTAGAAGTGTAGAAAAATTACTGAAATACATTTTATTTTACGCCATGTATTGAGAAAGTCAGTCATAACAACCAAAGATTTAATATCTTCAATAACAACTTACATTCAAAGTAATAGTGGAGATAAATAAATCGAAATAATTATCGGCGATCGATAAAATGAGAAATCTACTCTTTTAATTTTATTAGTTTTGATTTTAAAATATAGAGGTCACCCTATGACTTACTATAGCTAACAGAAATTCTTCCTCCATGAAATTACGAGTTTTCATCTATAGGATAGCAACAATTTTTATAAAATTTTAAGATTTTGATAAATTTTTAAAATTTTAATAAAATTTCAATCTTTTTATCAAATTTCGAAATTTTTATAAAAACTCTGTCCACTCGTCCTGAAAAATTGAGAAGTGATTTTTTTTATTTTAGAAAGGAACCTCAGGCTCTTCATTTGGAGAGCTCTCAAATAGCAACAGGACTTTTTTCCCCTTTAGAGTAAACTTTGCTATTTTAAATCTAGTTTTTCGCAAAAACCTTTCGATGATTTACACAAATCTAAAAGGCTAAATTTGAAAGATTTTATTTATTCATTCACTGGAAATTCAATTTAGTAGATCTTTTAAAAATATGACATAAGATTATTATTCATATTCTTTTGTCAATTTGTAATTGACAGATTGTTAGAAGCAGGAAATAAGAATACAAGGCCTAATTGTCAAATATAAAATCATAGAAAGTGGAGTAAACGATTTTCTATTTTTAATGACGCATGGTAAAATGGTTTAAGTATGTAAATGATACGAACTTCCTGGCTGTGGAGCAATAACTATCAAAGCATAAAAAATTAAGATGACATTATTCCCATTTTACAATTTTCGTGAAAGTTCAAAATTTCAAAATCTTTGTAAAATTTGTTATGACATTTAAAAATTTCAAAAATTACGCGTTCTTTTTTTAATTTCTCAAATTTCTATTGCATTTAAAAATTTATATGGAATTTCAAAATTTTTATTTTTCATAAAATTTTAAACTTTTTTATAAAATTCTTAGTCGTCAAAATTTGTTTAAAGGTTTGAAAAAGTCTTCAAATCTTCAAAATTGCTGACATTTTTATAACATTTGTGAAAGTTTTATCAAATTTGTATAGAATTTCAAAATCTCTAATAAATTTCAATAAAATTAAAAAATTTGTCTGTGTCTGGACGCCCCGAAAGCTGAAGAAGTTGAAAAAGGGGATGGACTAGTCGTACCGAAAATTCGACCAATAAAATATATTGGACTAGTTCATAAAATTTCAAAGTCTTTATACAATTTCCTCTTTTTCTGAAATTTTTATTAAATTTGAAAACGTTTATCAAATTAGAAAAATTAGAAAAATTCTAAAAATTTTCAAAATTCACCATAAATTTTCATAATTTTCCTAAATGTATACTAGAATAGAAACACAGTTTCAAAAATTTCTATTAGTTTTCCAAAATTTTTGTAAAATTCGAAATTTGTGTAAAACTTCAAAATTTGTATTAAATAAAAAATTTTGTTATAAAATTTAAACATTCCAGTAATATTCTAACCAAATTTCTTAATTAAATTTATATTAAATTTTATGAAAAAATGACATTCTCACTATTTATAAAATTTGATATTTTTTCCACAATTTAAAATTTTTTAGAAAATTTAAAAACATTCATAAAATTACAAAATTTTAAAATTTACCATAAATTTCCAAAATTTTCCTAAATTCATACTAAAATAAAAACAAAGTTTGAAAAATTCCTCGTTTTTAGAAATTTAAAAATGTTTGGTAATTCTTAAATTACCAAAAACTTAAAAATATTATAAATTTTATAAGTTCTTCAAATGTTACAGAAGTTAACAAATAATAAAAAAATTGAAATTTTAAAAATAGTTTGAAAATTTTTTAATGTTTTAGAAGTCTTAAAATCTTGAAATCTTAAAAATTTTTATGAAATTTAAAAATTTTCTATAAAATTCTTAGACGTCAAAATCTTGAAAATTTTGCTAGGTTTTAAAAGTCTTGAAATCTGTGAAATTTCGAGGACTTTTATCGAATTTCTAAAAGTTTTATAAAATTTTCGTAAGACGTTAAAATTTCTTTTAACTTTTTACTAGTTGTACAGGAAACTCGGCTTATGGAAAATATTTGACTAGTTGATAAAATTTCTAAGTCTTTATAAAAGTTCAACTTTTTTCTGAATTTCCAAAATTTTCCTAAATCCATAATGAAATAAAAACAAAGTTTTAAAAATTCCTCGTTCCTTGAAAGAAAATTCTTGGTGATTCCGGAATTAACAGAAACTTAGAAATATTATAAATTTTATAAGTTTTTCAAAATGTTATGTTAATGTTATGTTCGAAAAATCTCCCAAATTCACCATGACATTCATATACGAATATTAAAAATTGTATGATGAATAGGCACACTCACCCAGAAAATGGATAAAAAATTCGGTTGTCAAGAGTAGAATCCTCTTGTGGATCTTCATTTTGTCAGTCTATCGAGACAGCTTCCGGGGACGATGACTGATAATGAGAAAGATTTTCAAAGCTATATATACTGAACAGTATCCGGGCACTTAATCTATTGTTAAGACGCAAAACCTTCGAAACTATTAGAATTGAGAACGTGGCAGTAGTACTACGTCGCAGAGGCAATGACATATTTTCAAAGCCAGAACAAACAGTTAAAGGTACAAACATTTCATAGATCACCCAATCTGTCTTTTTTTCCTTACTAGATATCAGAGCCACCGGAAAAAATTTTGTCCAAGTGTGGAGATTGGCAATAATTGGTGGTTGAGGTGGGGCAAAGGAGCGAGACGAGAGATACACTAGGAATATTAAAAAATCCAGTGGCTACAAAAAAAGAGAGTACCCATACATTTCGGTCAGATCTTCGGGTTGAAATTCAGCTATTTAGTTGAAATATTTTTTACTCAAAATTGACCATTTTTAGTTGATAATTAAATTATTTGCTTTCAAATTGATTTATTTTGTTGAAAATTTGTCTTTTTTTGGTAGAAAATTAATTTTCTTTGTTGAAAATTCTTCGTTTTGATTAAGCATTCATCTTTGTAGGTTAAAAGGTAAACTATTTCGTTAGAAAATTTAACTGTTTTGTTGAATTTTCTTTTTAATTCAACTCTGGATGAAAATTTAACTATTTTTTGGAAATTGGTTTTTTGTTGTCGTAGAAATACCAACTATTTATTTTTTCTTTGAGAATTCGTCTTTTTGACGAAAATTCCAATTTTCGTGTTGAAAATTGAACTATTTTTGGTGACATTTTAATAGTTTTTTTGTTTCAAAATGGTAAATGTTTAAAATGGATGCTCGTTATAACCCTTGAAAAATTATTGACG
>CAKNXH010062375.1:15218-35908 GCA_932178445.1 Andricus quercusramuli
AACGGAGCTGTTTCTTCGAGGGATTAATGTGTCGAGGAACGGATGTCGTCTCAGTCTGAAGTCCTGATAAAGGGGTGGACTTCTTGTCATCACTGGACGTCACGAAATTGTTGCGGTTCCTGCTTCTATTGTAATTCTTTATTATCTTTATTATTATTCACTAAGAAAATAAAATCTTTATTTTAGTTCAATGTCCACTGACGCTTTCATTGGATTGCCCCTCCCCACCTCTCTTGGCTTTTAACAGTAAAAAAGCTGTTAAAACTTTTAAGATAGTCGTGCCTGATTTCTTGTTCAGTTTCTCAATTTTTTTTTAAATAAACAAATATGAGGGAAAAAATCGCATTCTTTTATTTGACGTTCCCGGTACTAGCCAGTAATAGGAAAATTGTTGTAATAACCTATCTTTATTAGATTTACGTTACTTAAAGATATTTGAAGGGCAACACCGCATAAGGGCGTAAGTAGCAAAACCCGAATTTTACAGCAGAAACAAAAAAAATGTAGAACTTTCACGCAATTAATTTAAAAAAAAGACATGCGAACACTGTTCGAGGTACTGTTAGGCTTTATCGATCCATGAAGCTAACATCCTGAAAGAAGCATCCATATCCGAGAAAACCTTTGTCAAAGGAACGCCGCGTTCACAAAAAATCTGATTTTGATACATAAACAGTTGCATAACTTTTTTATTTTTCAATTTAAAAAAAAAAAAGAAGAAAGTACCTTCGAGCTGTTGGTTATCTCTATTGAATCGCGAAAAGAGCGTTGAAAAAAATAACCATGTGCGAGAAAACCCTTGTAATATAGCGGCGCATCATAAAAATTCAAATTTTGACACGTAAAAAGTTGCGTAACTGCTTTATTTTTCCATTTGGAGAAACAAGAAGAGAGTACTTTCGAGCTATTAATTAACTCTATCAAACCGCGAAATAAACATCCTAAAAGAAGCAGTCTCATTCGAGAAAACCCCTTATCAATGGTGCGGTGCGTCCCCAAAAACGAAAATGTGGACACACAAAGAGTTGCATAATTTTTTTATTTTTTGAAGAAATTAAAAAACAAAAAAGTGCTGTTGAGCTATTACTTAGCTCTATTGAATTATGAAAAGAAGAGGCAAAAATATTAAATTACTTCATAAACAAAAATACCAAACATGGATTTTGACGCACTCCTAAATCGAACCGGACCATAATATTTTACAGAAATATGAGTCAGGTTAAAAACATTATTTTAGGCAAATAAAAAGCATTTCCGAAATTTGGCACTTACGCCCTTATGCGGTGTTGCCCTTCATTTCATATCATAATGAAAAAATGTTCTCTTTAGATCATTCCTGTTAATATTATAAACAAATTTACGAAACTTGAATTTTTTGATAAAATTCATAATTTTCAAACAAAATCAGCTGGAATAAGTATGAAATTGAGTCATCAAACATTAGTGGAAAATTATTCATTCGGTTATCTGAGATATATTAACTGATTCCGTAGTGAAAAGCAACTAATTGCCTGATGCAAATAATATCATGTTACGAAATTGTAAACGTGACGTACCCCGACCAAATGTAAAAGTATTGCCTTATATGTATATTGGATCTTCATGCGCTACTGTCCCACCTGTTTTTGATTTCCAAAATTTTTTTCGGTTCTATATTATCCTTATTTTCCATAGAAAATTGAAATTATGGAAGGCAGCGTGAATTTATGAAAAATATATTACCTTAAAGGCTGCGAACCCGAAAATTGAAAGTTAAATATTCATCCAAAAATAAAAAATAATGTAAATTATAGTATGATAAGAAACTTCAGTCACATATATACATACATGACAAATATAAAGCATATGGTGGAAATATTTTTTCGTGGTATCCTATAAAATTATACCCTGATGAGGAGATCTAATGTGATTTCGAAAGATGTGGGTCCCAAAAGTAGTATAAAAAAGACGGAGAAAGAGAAAGGCAAAGAGAGTGAGGATGCCTTGGTTGTCTCTTTTGACTTTTCCTATTCTCTCCCTCTTTTTTCCTCTTGTTAAATGCTTGCCTCTAACGAGCCGATTACAACGTTGTTTGGAAACATATTTTGAGTTCTTCCTATATGCAATTCATTTTGCATATATTGAACTTTTTGAATATGTTTTTTTCAAAACAACTGATTTTTGGATTCACAATGTTTCTGAGCCTTTTTGTTCAAAAATGGAATTTTTGCACAGATTGACTTGTTAATATTGTGTTTCTGATTTTTTTCTTTAAAAATTTAACAAACAGAGACATTAAGCCATACACCTTGATATTTGTTTCTTTTGAGTTCGGATTTAATTGCCGTTCTCAGTGAATCGTTATCTTGGTCAACCCTGAAATAATCGCTTGTTTTAATTATATGCATTTTTTAGATGTAAGCTATTTATCTTCCTCTTTATTCAGAAAACAAGTTTTATTATTTTATTTCAAAATACATTTCGTAATTAAATTCATTCATATATATTTTTTCCCAAGTATTTGAGAACGGAAGAAAGAAAACTTGTCAAATATCCGGGGTTTTGCGAGATTCTCGGATCAACGGAATTTATAGAAATGAAGCCTTATTATTATTATTATTATTATTATTATACCATTAAGCCATTTCCCTTTCGGAGTAGGCGTTACTTGCTCGGTTGGAAAGTAGTGGGATAGGTATATAGGTGTAAAGTAGGTCGTTAAATGGTATGAGGTAGATAGGTATATAAGTGTTAGGTATAGATGTTTTAGATTGATCTGGAGTTTTCGTCTCATTTATTCAAATGACACGTTCACTCCGCAACACTGCTCCGACCCAGGTTGCTGATCAATCTCTCTAGCGATCACCCCAAGTGAGGAGCCTCACAAAATTGTTATGTATGGTTCCCCACTTGGGCCCATTAGTATCCAAGGTCTTTGTTTCAGGCATCATTCACTCTATTGTCACTCTGTTTATAAACTATTTGTCGCCACACTTTTCTATCCTGGCATACTACTCTACCTTCTTTCACGTCCATGCATTTCTTCATTTATGCTCTTGTGTTCCTATGACTTCTTATGTCTCTTCGGATTAATGTCTCATTCACAGATTTTAACCATTCTTTCGGCGGTCTACCTCTGGGCATTCTGCCATTTACTTTACCTTTATATATTTGCTTCGTCAGTCGTTCATCTTTCATTCTTTCAAGATGTCCGAACCATCTTAATTGATTTCTTTCCCATATGTCAACTAGTGTCTCTCCTGTACCACATTCTTTCAGGATTGTCTCGTTTCGGACTTTGTCCATCAGCTTTTTTCCGCATATTATGCGCAGAGGTTTCATGCCGATCGCGTTGATTTTACTCCTGTCCTTTTCTTGACAGGTCCATGTCTCGCTACCGTATAGTACAGTTGGTACGAATATGGAATTATGTATGGCCATTTTAGTTTTTTTGATATGTTTTTATTTGTGAGGATGGACCCTGCTCTACCGATAACCTGTTTACCCTTATTTATGCGCCTATCTAACTCCCAATATATTTTTCCGTCGTTAGTGAATATACTACCTAGATATACGTGCTTGTCAACTTGTTCTAATCTCTCATCACTTAGGACAATGTTGCATATTGTTTTCTCACTTTTACCCTCAAACACCATGATTTACGTTTTATTCGCGTTAATTTTGAGGCCCATGTTCTTCATGCTTGTATTAAGTTTATTCAACATTCTTTGCAAGTCCTCGACTGATTCTGCCATAACAATTTTGTCATCTGCGAAAGCTAACCCACGTACCTTGACGGTTTCGAGATCTACACCATCTTCATCGAAGAGGGCAGTTCTTAGACACTTATCCATGAATATGATAAATAGCCACGAGGACATGACGCATCCTTGTTTCACGTCTTGCATAATATCGAACCAATCACTCCGTTTCCCATTTACCCTTACACTCGCTTTACTACCTGTATATATTGTTTTTATTGCTTGTCGGAGTCCTCCATTTATTCCATACTCTTTAAGGACTTCCTAAAGTTTACTTCTATTTACCGTGTCGAATGCTTTTTCTAGGTCAATAAATGCACAGAAAACTTTCTTCCCTACTCTCAAGCTTTTTTCTGTGATCTACCTTAGGCTAAATATCTGATCTGTACATGATCTTCCGGGCATAAATCCACTTTGGACTTCCCATATCTTCTCTTCTGTAATGTCCATTACCCTACGAATAAGTATTTTTGAGTATATTTTACTTACGGTACTTAGTAGGCTGATACCTCTGTAATTACTGCAGTTGCTTTTATCTCCCTTTCTTTTATATATCGGTACAATAATCGCCTTTCTCCAATCGTCTGGGACTTCTCCTGTCTCGAAACATAAATTTATCATATCGCACAACCTGCGAGGTATGTACTCGCCACCGTATTTAAGCATTTCAGCGCTAATACTGTCTATACTAGCAGCCTTACCGTTTTTCAAGTTCTTAATTATATCTCTGACCTCAGTGACACTGACTTTTTCAATTGCGTTTTCTAATGCATTATGTTCAATGTCGTAGTTTTGTTGCCCTATATCTTCACCTCCTAATAGTTCTTTAAAAGAGTCTTTTAAAGCGTCTACTATCCCGTCTATATCATATAGCATTTCCCCTTTGCTGTTTCTCATGCTAAGAAACTCTGTACCTTTACTTCCCTTCATCTCTTTAAATAATAGTTTCATAATTCCTTCAAAGCAGTTTTTTATTTTGTTCTCTTCTTCTGTTCTGGTTTTCTCTTTACTCTCTTTGACTAGACATTTAATTTTCCTCTTTTTGTGTCTGTAATTATTTTTGAGTCTATTTCTCTCCTCATCGCTAAGACCTGTCATGTTCAGCGTTTTACTGTGCGCTTTTTTCTTTTCTTTTTGGTGTGCCGCGATTTCATCGTTCCACCACGCAACGCCAGACTTTCTTCCTACCCTCGCCATACCACACACTTCAATCGCAGTTTTAACAATGGTATCCCGCAATAAAGCCCACGCCCCCTCTATATCTTTATTCCTTTCAAGCGACTCCTAAATTGCCTTATCTATGCGTTCGTTTATCTTATTCTGAAAATCTATTTGTACTTCCTGTTTCTGTAAGTTTTCGACCTTGATTCGCGTTTGTTTCGTTTGTTTGGTTCTCTTTCTTCTCCATCCCCGCCCTAAGTTCATCTTGGAGACTAAAAGGTAATGTAATTGTATCTGTAACTAGTTCTCTTAGTCTTTCATCTGCAATAACGAAGCCAATTATACTGCGGTTATTTCCTTTACACCAGGTGTAAGTATGGATCATTTTATGTCGAAACCAGGTGCTTGTAATAAATAGGTCCTTCTCTAAGCATAAGCTAACTAATTTTTCCCCGTTATAATTTTTTCTTGTTGGATCCCCAAAATTACCTAGCACCCCTCCTGTATCTGTATCCTGACGTTGGACACCGACCCATCCGTTCATATCTCCTAGTAGAATTATTCTTTCACCTTGATCGCAAATACTTATTGTATCATTTAGAGTGTCCCAGAAGGCGTCCTTAACTTCCCTCGAATCGCTATCAACTGGTGCGTAGCACGCTATGATAAATAATCTTCTGATTCCTACCTTCATTCTAGCCCATAGCAATCTGGGTGATACAAACTTATGCTCTATGAGATGATCAGAGAAGAAATAGTTCAATTTATGGCATATAAAAAGTATAACACCCCCCCCCCTCCGGACAGGAAAATAGTTCAATTTCGGAAAATGTATAATTTTACAATCTATTTTTAAAAGTAAAAGTGATGGCTTAGCTTGCTATTTTTCCGCCTTGTCTTCAGAGATCTTCTTCACTTTTGAGAGGTTATTTAGAACAATAGAGGGGTTAAATAGCGTGTTTTCCAAAAAAGCTAATTGAACAGTAATCGCGCAAAAATCGATCGGTTTACTGGGCAGTTAGGATTTTTATTCTTTGGAAGTAAGAGAATCGACTGATCTCCAGCACGTAATATTTGAGACTAACCTAGGAAAGCTGATGCAATCATCATTTTCACGGAAATTATAAATTTTTCGACAGGGAGAAATCTGCGGATAGCAGAAGACAGCATTTGAACGGCGAGAACTGTTCGCAAATTTATTTTTTCACTCACAATTCTGACATCACAGAAGCATTTTCAGTTGTCATCCGATATTCAAAGACCCAGAACTTGATGATGGTGATCCTCAATTTTGCGAAATATGTCACGAAAGGGAGAAAAATCCGTAACAAATTGAGATGTCCTGTGTATGTGAAAACTATAAGACACCTGCTATCGAATTCGCTCTCCGATGCTCTGAAGTCCGAACAAGAACAAGAAATGCGCGCAGAATCAGTATGGGTTTGAATTATGGACCGATAGAGTAAGCAACCTCTGAGTAATGGTCTAGGTTCAAGGCTACAGACTCTACCTTCATGCGTTCGCGTCCTCGTACTTTTTTCAATTTTTTTGGTTTCTGATTCTTTTTTTCAATAGATTACCGTGAATATGCATAAATATTATAAAAACAAAAATTAACAATTCCAAAAATATATTTTAGGAATACAAAAATGATTATTTTTGACACAAAAATATTTTTATCAATCTATTGATTTTTTCTTCTGAATCATTTCTTCGATTCATGCATAAATTTCGGGATTTCCGAAATTATAAAAAATAGTTATTTGCGAAGTTACACTCAACAAAAAATTCTGGTTGAACCAACCAGAATTCTGGTTAATTCAACTAGATTAGAATTTTAAATATGCCCTTACTATAAATTCTGGTTAAAAGTATCAGAAGTTTCTGGTTGGCAATTTTCTGGTTAATGTTACCAGAAATTCGGGTAAATTCAACCAGAATTTCTGGTGAGGCTAACCAGAAATCTTTACCAGACAATTTTCTGGTAGCTTAGGAATACAACGTTCTGATCAACATAACCAGATATTCTGGTAAACTTAACCAGATATTGTGGTAAGCTCAACCAGATATTCTGGTACCCATCGATAATTATCGATTATCGAATTTCGATTCGTTGCTAGCTTCATGGGGTCTTCCTAACCCCCTCTGAAATTACATGAACTGCATCCCAAAGAAAATAATCGAACAAAAGTTTCCGATAACAGAGTTCAGGAACTATGCTCCGCTTCGCTAAAATTTCGTCTCTCTATAATCTATGTGTGGACTGTGGTATATTAATAAACGTCGATAGATACAACACTCGAAGCAAAATCAGCATATTGTTGATGCATTTCTGTTTCTGAAACTATTCATTAAGACTATTTTTTGGGGGATTTTACATAATGTGCACCTAGATCACTTGGCCAATACCAAAATTCTCGAAAATTCACTTTCTTGATTTATTGTCTACAATGTTAATATTTTCTATAATATTTGTCAAAGACACCCAAAAAATATATGCTTGGTTCGGAAGTATTTAAGTATTCCTGTACCACAGGTGTTTATACAGATAACGCGCAGTTTTTTCTTATAACACAACTAAATTCACGGTTCACTATAATTAGTTATACCTATACAACGGAAAATACAATTAGCAAATCGCGATTGTTCGAGAATTGGGCATTTACGACAAAGCGTCTCTTGACACATCCAACAGCACGACATGAGACGAAAGACAGATTTCTGAAAACCGACACAAGATCGCGACACTTCTGATACCAGAAATATTAACCAGAATAGTTTTAACCAGAAAAAATCAACCAGAGTTAATTAACTAGAATTTTATAGTCATATTAACCCTAATTTCTGATTAAAATAACTAGAAATTTGTCAACCAGACGCGTCTAGTAAGACGCATCAAAAAACTTTTTTGTGATAAGCTTTTGGAGGGCGGGGGTGCTAAAAAATTCCCATTATCTATCAATAAAATGAAGAACCAATAAAATTGAAGAATTTTTAAATTGAAGAATCAATCAAATTAATGAAATCAGTGAAATCTGTGAAACCAGTATACATTTTATTTGATTGATTTGGTTGATGTTCTTGATGTTGTTCATTTTATTGATAATAAATTAATTTGATTGATTTCAGTGATTTCATTCAATTTATTTATTTTGTTGATTCATTTGATTGCATTTTCTAATAGAAAAAACGAATATTTATATTAATTTTCTTCATTTCATTACAAAATACAATGAAAAATATCAAGATAATCAGTAAATTGAATAAAATCAATAAAATCAAATGATAATCAATACAATAAAAATTGTACTGATTTGAGTGATTTTATTTATTTTATTCATGTTGTTCATTCATTTTGTTTTATAGATAATAATTTGATTTAATTGCTTTCAGTGATTTTATTCAATTTATTGATTTATTTCATCGTACTTTTTAATAAAAAAATAATAAAATCAGTATAGATATCCGATTTTTTATTTAAAAATATAATCAAATGAATAAATTGAAGGAGATTAGTAAGATCGATAGAATAAATTTATTATCAACAAAATCAAAAGAAAAACAACATTGATAAAATCAAAATGTTACTGATTTTAGGGATTTTATTCAATTTATTGATTTTATTGCTTTGATTGATTTATTTTATTGGTTCTATTGGTTTTATTGATTCTGTTGATTTGATTTTATTATTATTATTATACCATTAAGCCATTTCCCGTTCGGGGTAGGCGTGACTTGCTCGGTTGGAAAAAAGTTTATAGGTGTATAGGTATGAAGCAGGTCGGTGTATAAGGTATATAGGTATATAGGAGTTAGGTATAGATGTTTTTGATTGATCTGGAATTCTCGTCCCATTTATTTAAATAACAGGTTCATTCCGCAACACTGCTCCGACCCAGGTTGCTGGTCAATCTCTCTAGCCATCACCCCAAGTGAGGAGCCTCACAAAATTCTTATGTATGGTTCCCCACTTGGGCCCATTAGTATCCAATGTCTTTGTTTCAGGCGCCATTCAGTCTATTGTCACTCTGTTTACAAACTATTTTTCGCCACACTTTTCTGTCCTGGCATAACACTCTACCTTCCTTCACGTACAAATTAAGAAACAAAATTAAGAAATTCGAAAATTTGAGCTAAAATTTGGAAAATTGGACTAAATCTGTAGATTTCCATTAAAGTAAAGAGGGAGGGGGCCTTTGAGTCTCAAGAAATGGATTTGGTTTCAAAATTAAAGAAGCGACTTAAACTTTAAAAAATAGTGGATTTTAATGAAAGTCAATACAGGGGGGATTTTGAAGCGACATAACACAAACTTGAGATGTAAATCTGAAAATTCGGAAAGGAAACTTAAATTTATAAATATTTATTAAATTAGTGAATTTCTATGAAAGTTAGTAAGAGAAGGTTTTCTGAGTCACGGCATAGAAATTTGGGGCAAAAATTCCAAAAGTAGACCTAAGTCTAGAAAATATGATTAAACTGGTATATTTCCATGAAAGTCGATCACGAGGGGGTTTATCAAGTCATAGAACACAGAATGTTAATCTAAAATTTTGAAAAGGATATTAATTTGGGAGATTTTCATGAATTATGAAACAAAGGAGATTTACGCGTCTCAAAATACTAATCTTTACCCCGAAGAAAAAACCCTCTTATTGACTTTCACAGAAATATATAAGATTAATAAATTTTTCAAAATTGATGTCAGCTTTTTGAATTTTGGCCCGAAAATTCCTCTCTTTTGACTCAAAAAACGTTCTCTCTCAGACTTTAATGAAAATTTACCATTTAAATAAAATTTTCAAAATTTGTTTCAACTTTTTCAATTCCAACCTCAAATTCGTATTTGTTACTTAAAATTCCACCTTTTACTGACTTTCGTGGAAATTGAGCAATGAAATAGAATTTTCAAAACATAAGTTGCTATTTTAAATTCTTGAATCTTAAACCACAAATTAGTATTATGAGACTCGAAAATCCCCTC
The DNA here is from genome assembly GCA_932178445.1 of Andricus quercusramuli. Classification (NCBI taxonomy): domain Eukaryota; kingdom Metazoa; phylum Arthropoda; class Insecta; order Hymenoptera; family Cynipidae; genus Andricus; species Andricus quercusramuli. The sequence continues at coordinate 25,104 of CAKNXH010062375.1, forward strand.
CTTTTCTATTTCCATGAAAATCTATCAATTCAATATCAGTTTCCAATTTTAAGTAAAATTTTGAAATTTTGACCCCAAATTCCTTTCTGTGCCCCGAAACCCCTCGTGCTGTCTATCATAGAAATTAAATAATGTGATGAAATTAAAAAATGTTTAAGTTAATTTCTTAAATTTTTTAATTATGACCACAAATTTATTTTCTGTGACACGAAACTCCCACTTGTACTGACTTTAATGAGAATCTAACAATTCAACTATATTTTTAAATTTCAGTCAAATGTGTGTCGAAATTAAAATTAAACAAAAAACAGAAAAATTATTTCTGTTTGGGAGACAATTTAGGTTTTTATGAAAATTTGTTTTTTTGCTGCCATTTTTTTAGGCGAAATTCGAAAAACCGAAAGTGTCAATATGAAAAATTGAGAATTAAAAATTCGTAAAAGTTAGAGTGGAACCGTCACACTCAGGCTGATACCATTTCCGGGACACCTTTGGTCCGATTTGACCCCCGTTCGCTCCATGGATTAAAAATGTTTTTTTGATTTTATTTACTGGAGGTGATACCTTCAATAATATTGAGTTGAAAATTGGCACAAATTTCAAATTCCAGCTTCAAATTGATCGTATAATTGGATTCATACAATTTCCAGGGCACCTTTGCTAAGATTTGACTCCCGTCCGCTCCATGGATTTTGAATTTTTTTACTTTATTTACTTAAGGTGATACCTTTGATAATATTGAGTTCAAAATTTGCGCAAATTTTAAATTCATGCTTCAAATGGACCGTATAAGTGGATTAATACCATTTTCGGGACAAGTTTAATCGGATTCGATACTTTTTTGATGATGGAACATTAATTTTCAACTTTTTTTACACCTGTGAATAATGTGTGTCGAAATTAAAATTTAAAAAAAAATTATTTCTGGTCGGGAGAAAATTTACGTTTTTGTAAAAATTTGTCTCTTTTTTCCCACTTTTTTTTCAGGCGAAGTTCGGAAACCCGAAAGTGCCAATGTTTTTTATGAATATTATCCTAAATTGTTATTTAAAAAAATATGAAAAATTGAAAATTCATCAAAATTAGTGTTGAACCGTCACACTCAGATGTCGCGAACTTCAGCCCTATGAGTTACCTTCGTTTCTAAACTTGACAGTTTAGAATTTGTTTTATCAGATTTAGTTATCGACAGATGATTCTCATTTCGAGCCTATTTGAGTCCACAAATCGACACTATTTTATCAGATTGGCGGGTCAATCTGAGGTGCAATTTTTTTGTTGCGGGAACTGTTTTAATACCAAATTGAGTTGTAAATCGAATCCAAGTTTTTACAGCGGCTTCGTGCAGTACACACTCAATATATCTGTTTCTAGGTGACACTGATCATCGCGAGCATAAGTTCATTCATGTATTTCATATGGATGACCTTAAAATCTATGCCTCTCGTACAAGTAAAATTCAAACTGCTTTAAATATCGTCAGAAAGTACACAGGAGAGATTGGGATGGACTTTCGATTGGGCAAGTGTGCTAAAATTCATAAGGATATATAAGTGTTATCAGACATATTGACATGGAGAAACCTATACATACCTAGGCGTGCCTTAAGGCCCTTGATATCACCACACGTAAGTGTCTTCACAGCCGAATTGTTCTAAGTACAATTTACATCGTAGTAAATGGCAGAGATCGTCTCCCAAATATGGTAAGGAACCACGAGATGATTGGTAAAGGAGCGTTCCTTTACAAAGCCGCGGAGCAAGCTGCCGAGACCCTTGGCCTCAATTTTCACATCAGAAGTGAGGAAAGTGCATCACTTAATTCAGATGCTTACTTCTAGAAGCCGAAGTAAAGAAAGCAGAGGTTGAAAGATTTCTCTAACAGCTACTCGACAGGAAAATACACGAAAACTTTCACAGAAGTGTAGAAAAACAGTACTTGTGGGACCCTGCGGTGGTTGTCCAACCTTTTTTTTAATTATATATAAATTGAAGCATGTATGAAAAAGCCTGGAATAGAGCATGCTGTGTTATCTCTCTCTCAAGTATCGAAATTGTATTATCGTAATATATGTGACACGTCGACAGGTTGACGGACCTAGCATATGGTAAATGTATGGTTATCAAAGTTTGTGAGATGACTAAGAAATCAAACTTTTGAGAGCAGTAAGAACAATTAATCTCTAGAGGACAAAAGCTGGGTCTGACGAATGCTTCATTTCTTTAGATACCTTTTCTATACTTATACTATTCGACAGACTTTGAATATTTTTCTTAATTATACCTTCCTCTTCATCTTTAAGTTCCAGAAGACAAAACAGGATGTCCTCTTATCATAGCCCTCCATATCCAGTTTCACCTATACATCTGCATCTTGTGCGCATTAAATGAATATTTATTTAGAAGGAAGAAATAAATCATCCTTGTGTGCACAATAAATAACTTTGAACCTGTCTACATGAATTCGGCTGGGTGTTCCAAAAGAAGTTGCTGAAACTAATCGACTGTCATTTTTTAGCGTCTGCAGTTTAAAAAAAACAATAATAGGGTTTGAAAGAGAAAAAATGGAGGTTTTATTGAGGTATATTTAAAGTACAAACAGGCGCTTTTGTATAGAGATATTTAATTAATTACGAAAAGTGAAAAATTTACAGAGGTCAATGGTAAATATTTTCAAAATGAGCACCATTAGAGTCTGAACAAAATTCAATCCTTTTACGAAAACTGTTGAAAACTTGATCTGAAATCTCGCTTGTGATACCATTCACGGTTTTCTTAATTGCACGTACCAAATCATCTACAGTTTCAGGATTTTCAGCATAGCAATGATCTTTGGTGTAGCCCCAAAGAAAAAAGTCACAAGGGTTCAAATCCGGTGAATATGGCGGCCATTCTAGTCCTCCTCGTGCAAATTTAGGTTACCCTAGACCGATGACTCGAGTATCACAAACCTTATGTAGTGTCTCGAAGACCTCCTGGGTCCGGTGTGGAGCCGCTCCGTCTTGCATGAAATGAAAATTCTTCACCAAGCCTCTTTTCTTTGCATAAGGAAAGAATTTGGTTTCCAGAAGGTTCTTGTAACTTTCGCCAGTGACCGTCGATTCAATAAAGTGAAGGTAAATTCCTTTTATCGAGACTGCTGCCCATGCTGATATCTTCTGGGGGTGCAAAGGTTTGGATATGAAAACAGCTGGATTTTCTGATCCCCAAAATCGATAATTTTGCTTGTTAACATAGCCATTCAAATAAAAATGTGCTTCATCTGTGAAAATTATCAATTTTTCGTCGAGTTCTCTGTCTTCAAACATTCCAGTTATCGTTTTGCAGAATTCAACACGTTGTCCCATAGAACGTTCGGATAACAGCTGATGAGAACTTATTTTATACGGATGCATGTTCAAAAAATGTTTCAAAATTCTGTGTAGTGATGTTTTAGATAGTTTCGAGACTTGGGCAGCTTTCCGAATCGAAGCATTCACTGTAAAAAAAAAGAATCATTTCGAGGCTAGTTTCCGGTACTGAAACAGTCCTCCAAAAATATAGTATCGAGTGGCTCTATTCTAATGCCACTTTATTTTGATGCCACTAAACGACGTTTTAGTATATCTTTCTTGGATCGAAACAGGACCAAAGTGAGAATCAAATTTTTTCTGTCTCAAATGTTTTCTGTTTCTCTTAAGCTTGAAGTTGCAAGAAATTAAAACAATTGCCCTGTGCATTATTTTAGTTCGCTAGTACGTACCACTTTTCAATCTGAAGTTAGCAAAGTAAAATAGCATGAACCAAGGCTTCAAAAAAACACGATTCGGTATTATAACAGGACGCTAAAAAAATGATGCTCAAATAAAATGGAACCATAGTTTTTACAGTGTTCGGATTAACCTTGAAATAGTCTGTAATCCTCTCGACATTTTCTTCTGTGGTCACTGATACGGGACGGCCTGGCACATCGTGTCTACGGTCTTGTCCGGTTCCATATTCGATGAAATTATCGATAACTCTATAAAAATAGAATAATAAAACAGTTAAAGAGCAACAAAAACGTCAAAAAGCGTCTCGTCACTCGGCTGACGCAATACATGTAAATATGTGCGTAATACGTTCTCACCTTTTAAGAGTGTTTTCGCTCGCAACTCTATGCGTTTCATACTTAGTACGAAATCCCCTATAAGCAGCACTATACACTTTTCCTATAGAAAAGAAGCACTCGACAAGATAAACTTTTTCTTCCACCGTAAGGTCACTCATATTGACTCAAACTTTGTGACTTCTAAGAAGGCTGGTATAAAACTGCAGGGTCTCCGGTATGCTACCTTGAATGGTACAGCTACTACTTAAATTGTAGAGGGGGAAAATATGCACTTAGTTTTAGCAACTTCTTTGGGGACACCCATACAGCTGCGCAATATTATTCTTCTGTTACGTCATCCGGAATCCTCCGAGAATATTCTAGGCCTTTATTTCATAATCATTACTGCACTGTATTTGATATGTGCTCTTGTGGCTCAATTGAATATCCATAAGTTTTAGCACAATAGGCAGTGTGTTGAATATTTATCAAATACTGCTTATCATTGCGGCCGCACATTTTTATAAAAATTAAAAACTGTGGCTCACAGGAGTGCGGATATTTAAAATATATATATATATATATATATATATATATATATATATATATATATATATATTATTTATAAGGCTGTGAATGAATAGTAGCTCGCCGTTAGAGAAAATTTCGCGAAAGTAAAGAGTCTGATTTTGAGCCACAGAATCATAGATTGATGAGAAAATTTAAAAAAAGTATATTTTCTTAATCAGGCTCCAGCGAAATATGTGTCAAATGCTTACTATCACACTGAAACTTGGGGTATCAAATTGTTGCAGCTATTTTGATCTCGAATTTCAACTCAATATGATTCGCTTTAGAAGATCAATGAAAATTAAGGAGAACAACTTCAAGGCGTATTATCATCAGTATACAAAACAGAATGACAGTTGACGATTTTTAAAAAGCATTCCTTTCTGCCAAATTTAAGTCCTGCACAGCGATAATCGATCCTTCATCGAGATTTTCTGACATTTGTGAACACAAATTCAGTAATCATAAATTTGAATAAACGGAGCTAAGTACATGATTTTTTTTTCAAAATTTGATTAACAATTTAATTTTAAACGATCATCAACAATTGCTCAATATTCAAGTAAGAGGCTTATATAATTTTATAATATGTTGAGTAGTTGAAATTTTATGACAGATGATTGATCTCGAAATTCGAATCAAGTTGATCTTGAATGTAGGTATTAAAACCTATCCTTTTGATCCGTTTGCCGCATCAACTTGATACCTGGTAGTTTTGTGTGATGGAAAAGTATATTTTGGATTTCAAGCTTTTGTGCTATCTGAATCCAAATTGCTAAAATTTAACTAATTGGTCAACATAAACGACCTAAGCATCTGTGGGATGCGACTAATCATTTCCGAAGTACTTTTTTGTGCTGAATTAAAATCTGGAATCCATTTGTCTCCAGCATCTTTTATTTCGAATATATTTGCGACTTGATTTTTCTATGAAAATTTGTATACTGAATGCGTAATGTACTAAATAATTTTGTTGACCATCCAAGATAAAATTCCAACAATAATCAGCCTCAAATGCTACAAATTTTCCATATAATTATTTTTTGTTAATAAATATTCAAATTGTTTAGAAAAATTGATTGAACAAAAACATATTAGGATTTCAAAAGAAATAACCAGATGCTCGCCACACTAGTCTACGAATTAAAAAAAAGTTGTACATTAGAGAAATTTTCATCATTATAATATTTTTTGCATCCAAACTTCTTGCAATATATTTTAAAAAACGTAACATTATTAAAAATAATTTGTGTCGATTTTTTTTTTTTATAATTTTGTAGAATTTTTTGTATAATGATGGAATATCTTTAAGTAATGTATATCTATGAAACCGGTGCGATTAAAGCGATTTTTCTATTATTTACGAACACCGGGAAAGTCAAATAAAAAAAATTGAATTTTTTCATGATATTTATTTATTTATAAAAAATTAAAAAAACGAAAAAACTCTGACTCGACAACTTTCTTAAAAATGTTATCAGCTTTTTTGTAAAATTTATTTCGCCCCATTTGAAAATTCAGTAAAATTTCAGACATTTTCAAAATTAGAGAAAATTTGGGTATTTAATTAATTTCTGAATTGAAACAGGGACTTTCTCATTTGCGCTTCTCCCGTTCGCGCGTGTTCACATTTAAAAAAAAAAGGTACAAAAATCGTTGATTCTCAGAGAACTTCCAGTGAGAAAGTTGTTCCGTAGGGATTAACGAATAAATCTGCACAAGCAGCATATTATTTCGTTTTGTATATTACAAGATATCTTTGACGTAAGTGTGTAAAATTTTTAACATTTTTCATACACAACCTACATGCACTAACGTCAACTGTTTCCTCAGAGCGCATCATTTCGTTTTACTAAGCTCGTGATATCTTATGAGATACAAAACGAAATAATATGCTACTTTGGCAGATTTATTCGCTAATCCCTACGGAACAACTTTGTCACTGGAAGTTCTCTGAGAATCAACGATTTGTTCCTTTTTTTTTAAATGTAAACACGGGCGAACGGGACAAGCGGAAATTGTCGGCAGATTGCACAACGTTCAGGGCGATCCGAGCGCACGTCCCATTCTTCGATCCGACCCTTCAATTGAGGTTTCCATTTTTTCTCTAAATTAAAGTTGAAGATTTGAAAAAAATAAATTATTAAAAATTTCTACATTTGTATTGGAAGTTTCAAGAATGGAATAATTCTAAAGGAGGTATAAAAAATTAAACAATTTCTGTCATATAATTTTTCAATACTCAATGATCCCAATTGATAACGCTTTTGATGAGAACTGATATAAATTCAATTCCTTTTTATTATTCTCAATATATTGCTCTTTTTTCCAAATTTAGATAATGTAAAATAGTTTTAATTGGAATTTTTTCTATGCAAAATCGTTCAATATGTTTGTTCAAATTTCGAATGCCCTTAATTCGAAATTATTAATTATAAATTCATGTTTCAAAATGTATAAAACTTAATGTTTACTTCCTTTTTGGACGGATTTTCAAATAGTTCATGCAATCTTGATTTTCATGTTTTAAGCCTCGAGAAGCACATTTAATTGTGATTACTACCCAAAAAATATCGTATGTCATATTTATATCAAAAGATTGTCGTTCAATCCAAAAAATTATATTTTTTTTATCCAACTCAAAATAAAATAATTCCAACTTTTTTATTCTTACCCAAATAGTATTATTGCATTCAAGTAAATTTCCAGAAGCTTCTTAATAGTTTTCTAATATTTCCATACATTTCCAAATTTTTCTCTGGTCCGTTACGGAAATTAAATTCTTTGGAGTCTTTCACATCATTAATAGGTTTTCCATTATCTTACACACTTCTACAAAACAATATGAATGAATAAAATAATGGAATGAAAAACAAACAAATGAAATAATAAATAGAATAATAGAAAATTAATTTGACGAGTACAATGAATGACTTTGGAATTCAACTTGAAAGGGTTGTGAATAAGAAATTCTCGTCTCTCCATATCTGAGTGAGTAAGAGCATCAGACCGGGAATCTGACAGGCCTGGGTTCGGATTCTAGCAGAGCTGGAAAGATTTTTATTACAGCTTATAAACTTAATAATCAATATTTAAAAAAATTGATTTGAGAACATGTAGATAAGAAATTCTAACATCATATTATTTACTACGTTTTACTGGTCAACAATCCATAATATTAATAAAATCTATATGAATAGTAATAATCTATCCTATCTTTAAAAGATCTTTCAATCAAAGTTCAAGTAAATGAACAAATATAATAAAGAACAATCCATTTTCCCAATTCAGTCTTCTAGGTTTCTGTAATAATTGAAAGGTTTTTGCAATTATCTAGATTTGAAAGAGCAAAGTTAGTCGATCAGTAATGTTTGAATAATTATTATTTTATTCAGAAACATTTAGTACATAAATATTTCATAGACGGTCGCATTTGACTGCAGATTGTCTAGACATAATTTAAACGCAGAGAATACACAAGTTAGGTGTACATCAGGCGTATTCAGCGTCAACCTCCTATTTCTACTCGTACTTTACAGGAACTGCCATAGCTCCGTAAGGTTGTTTATTTTGTTTGAAAGCAAAAAAGTTTCTTTCAGCTATATCAAGTTTGTAGACAACAAAAAGTCCTTTTTTGACATCGTCAGGATGTGGAATCTGATTCCTACCTTCTTTAAGGCTTACTTTGTAATATGGTGGTTGATTATAATTTTCCTCGACCTTGAAGAGCATGCCCACAGCCCCAACAAACCACGTTGATTTGTCAGGATCAAGACCCCTTGGATTGTCTTAAAAAATAAAATACAAGTTTGCGATTTTGAAAAGATTGAAAATCAATCTTCCAAAGTTTTTAACAAATTTTTCATATTAGACTACTAGAGCTTTGAAAGTGCTCTTCTTAATTGAACCAGTGAAATTGTCACTGGCTGAATCAGTATTTTGAGCTGTCTGTATACCCGGTTCGTAATAATCCGATTCTCTATGCATACGGCGATTCCGATTGACCGATACAAGAAGGACTTTTAAATTTCTTGCGCGCACATGGTACAAGCTTTAATCATAATTTAGATAATGGTGGAACGCAACGTACTGATTAAATGAGGGCAATCGAGGATTGACATCCAAATCCAAGTTGGTAAAATTGGCCTTTATTGTTGTAAAAGTAGAGTGCGGTTCTTGAAGTTTAGTACAAAAGTGAGGAATGATAAGTGTCATACCTAAAAAGCTGATGGACAACAACGCATACGACGAGATGACTACGGATACTGGGTAACCAGTGAATCTCACTGATTAAACCAGGACGAAATGCAATTAAGTAAACCAGTGAAATCTCAATGATTGTCAGTGACACACTTCAGGCTGTTTCAACCAGTGAGATTATACTGGAAAAAAGTTATATTTCACTGGCTCATTTTAAGACAGTAGGTGCAAACTCAGATCCCAAAATTCTTCCTTTGAATGCTAAAACACTAAAAACTTATGACATATTCACTTACCTTTGTCGGAATAACTGTCTGACGGCTTAGGTGGAGCCTTAACTCCTATAACTGTTAAATGTCTATTTTTGTCTTGCTTTACATATACCACGCATTTTATGGGCTGATTTTCGTGATTTGCATAAACAGCTTGGACATAATACATGTATCTGCACCGATTATTAGCTGGTGGAATGTCACCATGGTCTTTGACACCATCAAATGTACAAGTCTTAGCTTCGTATATGCCATTATTGTGCCTTACCAGAAGCGCATGAATTAACTTCGTCAAATGAGTCATAGTTATTATTGGGGGAGCGTCTCGACCTCGTCCTTTCTTTTTTTCACTTTCTCCACGACCTCCTGCTCCACTTGAACTAGGAGTTTCCGGGATTTCAATTGGTATGGAAGGACTTGCTGCAGGATGTTGCTGCCTAAGAGTCCATAAACTAGATGGATCAAAATTTACAGGTAAACGAGGAGTATCCCGATAATGATTTGGCGTGGCAGAAGCTTGAACGTAAGGATTCAACGAAGTATGGAATTCTGTAAAAAAAAAGATTATTGTAATTTAAAAGGAACTAAAAGGACCGAATCGGTTTCAAACTAGGCAGCTTTTACACTTTATGCGCAGAATCTCTCGGGGAAGACATACGTATGTTGTTTTTAGAGGAAATGAGGCGATACGTATTTTACCTTTTTGCGAGACAAAATTTTCTACGAAGTTATACAAATTTCAGTTTTGTGTTTCATTTTGCAGTAAACCTTGAATTTTTCTTTAAACCTCCATAACTTTTAACTCACGCAATTAGGATATTTGAGATTTATTCCCAGATTCTGATAGCATTTATCACATTTTTTTTGTAGTCAACCGGAAAAATTAAAAAAGGTTCGAAAGCAGAAAAATAGTTATGAACTTTCAAAGTTTGTGAAATTTAAATGAAAATATTTCAAATTTTTTCTGAACAAAAAATTTGCTATACATTTTAGAAATTTTTCTAAATTTATATTATAAAAAAAATGCTCAAATCTTCGAAATTTCTAATTTTTTTAAGTTTTTGAAATTTTGAAAAAAAAATTTGATAAATAAGGAATTGATTATAAATCACGGATGGCTTCGATTAAATTCAATTCTCCCTAAAAATCGTACTACGCGTTTGAAATTGTTTCCCTTCCTAAAATCTATTAAAGAATACCCTCACGAGAGGTTTATCTTGTATAATTCAACAAATTTTTCCTAAAAAATAGGATAAATCAATAAACAAAATTTATAAAATTTCTGAAAGTTTTATAAAATTTAAAAATTTGTATTAATTTTCAAATTTTTGATCAAATTTAGGAATTTTCGTGAAACTTCACAATCTTCATAAAATTTCCAATTTTTTATCAAATTTTGAATTCTGTTATGAAATTTAAAAATTTTTTAATTTCACCTCCTGCTCCATGATGATGAGAACTATCCAGGTAATGATTTGACATGGAACCTTGCCCGTGAAAGTGCCCCAAAGCACTTAAATCTGTGAAAAAAAATCAAACATTATGTTAATTTTAAAAAAATTACACGGACGAAATCCATTTCAAACTAGGTAGGTTTTACATTTAATTTGGAGAATCTCTCGGAGACGAAATAAATGTATCGTTTGTTGAGTGTTGTTTTCAGAAAAATAGCTATAAACATTCAAAATTTATGAA